>CM051367.1:3341975-3366975 GCA_028015245.1 Cardamine occulta
ACATCTTCAAGAAGCCAAACGGGTCCTTAGATATATCAAGGGTACTTTGGCATATGGGATTCACTTAAAGCAAGTAGAAAAACCAGAGTTGGTGGGATTTTCTGATAGCGATTGGGGCGGATCAGTTGAGGACAAAAAGAGTACGAGTGGGTATGTTTTTACACTTGGATCAGGTGTATTCTGTTGGAATTCTAACAAGCAGAAGACGGTTGCTCAATCAACGGCCGAGGCTGAATACATTGCTGTTTGCTCTACAGCAAACCAAGCAATTTGGTTACAAAGGCTGGTGAATGAGATTGGTTTCAAGGCTGAGAAAGGCATAACGATCTTCTGCGACAATAAATCAGCAATTGCAATCGGAAAGAATCCGGTTCAACACCGTCGGACCAAGCATATCGACATAAAGTATCATTTTGTTCGAGAGGCTGAACAAAACGGGAAAATCAAACTTGAGTACTATCCAGATGAGTTGCAAGTAGCAGACATATTGACAAAGCCTTTAAACAAAACAAGGTTCGAAGCTCTACGAGAAGAACTAGGCGTAACAATGAAGCCATGATCAAGGAGGAGTGTTGGACGTGATCAAGTCTTCCTTAATTAGTTTGTTAACATATTTAATTAATTGTGTTATGTATTTACATAAGACTAAGGTAGTATTCTGTACTATCGAAGAGATATGAAAAAACAGAGTAACCGCTTGCGGTTATGTTTGTGTCTCTTCAATTGTATCTGTTCGTTATGTATTTATACTCAGTGTAATTCAATAAAATCAGTGTAGTTTTTCAGAGTAAAATTCGTGTGCATTACAACAATAAAAGAGAGACTGAGTTTAAATCAAACAACACAAAAAACAGAGCATATTAAGTTGCTGTAACAGAGTAAAATCTGTTGTTGTCCGATTCATAAGTTACGTTCAGACTTTGGGAGATCAAAGTCTAACACAATGAAGAGGAACATGGCATGAAGAACTTAAAATATATTTTTGAAATTTAACATAAATTAAATAAATAAAATTTAAGAATGATTTTTATGTTACAATATATCATTATGGTAATCAAAAATACTTTTATGATGATAACATGAAATTTCTTGAATTGTTTTCTATGAAAATTCAACTCAAAGTTATCCAACCCAATAACCATATCTGATCAAGAGTTTAAAGTCAAAACTGCTCTTAAGCATCGAGAAATAAACAATTTTATCCCACTAAAAGGTTCGTCAGATACGCTAATGGTTGCACTCCCAGAGAAGCTGAATGTATTGGTTAATTTGATTAATTTACTGCTTGATCCCATAATTTAGTCTTAATAAAAACTCCTGAGAAGATGAACTGTTTAAAAAAGCTAACGAGCAACTCAAAGGACACATCATAACATCAAAAAGTGGTTCCCAATTTATTTATTTTCTTTGGAAAGGACACTTTATTTATTTGACAGAAAAAACACAAACGCACTCATCTTTGGTTGGTCCAAATTATAATTAGTAGCACATTTCGTTTCATTTTTTCCTCAAATGATCATTGACAACTTGAAGTTTATCATCATCAGTATTAGTAAAATAAAGTTCTTTCCCATCATTAGATTCTAGCTTGTTTATTTATGAAACTTTTCATCAGGTTCTTGACCTTATCCATGAACTATTCCTTCAAAAAGTTTGCTGCTATATAATCTTTGATATAGCGGTAAAGTGCACCTAGTTAGATCTGTTGCTCATTTGCTTTTCATTTTCATAGTCCACAATACCCTTTTCCACACAAAAGTAAAAACTTATACGAGAAAAATATTTAATAAACAAGAATATAAAATAGACATTAACATGCTGAGAAATTACTAACCCCGAGTTCAAGAAGCTCGTTGTTTTTAGTTCAGTTCATCTTTGAAATAGGGAAAGGTACCAATATTGTCATCTTCATTTGCTTTTTCCTTCGGAGCATCACCTTCATACCGGAGACGTCATTTTGAAGCTTCCTTGTTAGGGGAGGGCCGGGAGGCGAGTTATTGCTATCCGAGTTGGAGTCGGTGAATGGACAAGTCTCTTTGTAACAACCGTTGATCGGTGATCAAAGATTAAAAACTTGGCAAGGTTTTTGAGATTTTAGAAAACTTTAAACCCTAGTTTTTCTTAAAACTGAGAATTGAGTGATCACTCTATTTAAAAACTAGAGAGGAAGCAAGTGCAAACCTCATTTTTTTGTGGCAACCCTTCATATTTCTTAGGTGTAGGAACTTCAAGCATCCCAAAAAGTAAATGACTAAAATGCCATGCTTTCATTCGGAGCTGTAATCTGTTTGCAATCATAGTTCCAACCTCATACTTATTTTTTTGTGAGTTGGAAACATGGTATTTTAATCATTTACTTTTTGGGACGCTTGAAGTTCCTACGCCTAAGAAATGGGAAGTATCATCAAATAAAATGAGACTTTCACTTGTTTCCTCGCTAGGTCTTTAAATAGTTTCGATTCTCAGTTTTAGGAAAAAAAAACAAGGGTTTTTAATTTTCTCTAAATTTCTAAAATGTTTCCAAGTTTTGATATTTTTCAGTGATCAATAATGGATGTTACAAAGTGACTTGGTGATTCCAGCGACTCCAACTCAGATGGCGTGAAGGACTCGACTCATGATATTAAACGATATATAAAATATTTTTACAAGAGTCACAACTACATTATCCAACATAGACAATAAACTAGAAAAAACTAAAATTAAGCAAAAAAATACAATAATCCCGTCGCTTATCAGGACGTCAGGATCAATATATCTTCTCCCATGATATGTTTGAAATGTTTCGTATCCAAATGTCTTGTGTTGGCCACTTATTTTCAGATACACACATACGATTATTCAAGTTGCACATGGCGATCTGAGTTCCATCTTCTTGGGTGATTGGAGACTCTAAACTCAACTTGGAAAAATCTTGGACTGGCAATCAAAAGATAATATTTTATTTCAGAATTTCCATGAAAGATGAACCAATAAAGTGCTCCATCCACATACATAGGATTTTAATCATGAAGAACCGGGTAAGGAGAAAATTCCACATGCCTCCAAGAATTTATTTCATTATTGAAAACTTCACAAGTAGTAGCACCTTAGAGATCTACAATGTATGTGTTACATACTATGTATGGATAATTTATAATGACTACTACTAGAAAATTTTATCCATACATAGTATGTAACCCATACATATAGTTGATCTCGAAGGTGCGACTAACTGTAGATTTTTTCGATTTTAACACCAATACTTGGAGGAATGTGGAATCTTCTCCTTACCGGGTCCTTTATGATCAAAATCCTATGTATGTTGATGAAACACTTCGTTGGTTAATATTTCATAGCAATTCTGAACTCAAAATATTATCCTTTGATTGCCACATTGAGATTTGTCAAGTGGTTTCAGAGTCTCCAATCACCCAAGAAGATGGAACTCGGATCGTATGTGTATATCTGAAAAGAAGTTGCCAACACAAGATATTTGGACACTAAACAGTTCAAACATGAAATGGTAGAAGATGTGTTTGTTTGATCTATATCTTCTTGTCCTGACGTCCTGATAAGCGACGAAATGTGGCCAATAGCTTTCCCACTTGCAGTTTTTAAGAACAAGGAGCTATTACTTTTTGATGAGTATGATTATAATCCAAATCTCGTGGTTTATGACTTGGAAACGAGATCATATTCCTTACGTTTCGATGCGATAATTATGATATTGATAGCTCATTATTTCCAAAGTTTAATGTCAATTAGTTAAAATTAAGGCTTTCTAATAGTTAGATTTATTATTGTATTGATTTTCTTAATTTTAAGAGTTTTTCTAGTTTATCATCTAGGCTGGATAATGTACCAGTCTCAGAGTCTTGTAAGATATTTTATTTACCGTTTAATATCATAATGAGGAAGCATGAAGATCATGTCTCCAGTACGATGCTCAGGAGGAGAAAACAACTTAAGACGACGGCATTGGTACCTTCCTCTGTTTCAAAGATGAACTGATCTAAAAAGAACGAGCTTGTTATTCTTGGGGTTTGTAAATTCTCTACATGTTTTTTATTTCATATTCTTCTCTTTTTAACGTTTTATGTTTTTTTGTGGAAAAGTGTATTCTGGACTATAATGAAATGAAACTAAGCTACAGATCTGATTAGGATGCATTTTACCACTATATCAAAGATTATATAGAATAAAACATCTCGAAGAAACAACTCAGGGATAAGGTCAATATGAAGAAGAGATTCATAGATAACCAGGCGAGACCTAACGATGTGAGAGAATTATGTTTGACTAATACCGATCATGATGTGGACTTCAAGTTGTCAATGATCATTTGGGGAAAAATTGAAATCGAATGTACTTCTAATGATAATTTGGACCAATTAAAGGTGATTTTGTTTGTTTTATTTCTACAAATTTTCTTATTACCATCTCAAAATAGAATGTGCTTTGCTAGTATTGTTGGAGGATAAGATCACAACAAGTTTATTTAAGATAGGTCGAGATTTTCGTTGAGTAGAATAGAGTTCGGTATAATAATTAGGTCGGTTAACTCGTAGAATTTGAGTTCGGTAAACAAGATAGTTTTCAGAAGATAAAAGAGTGTATGTATTCTTTTCCTTTGATTTTCAGATCCCCCTCTCAATAAATGAGATGGGTGTATTTATAGTAAAGATTTAAATGGTTGTTGTCTTGAACCCGATGCCCGAACTGACGCGTGCTGGCCAGGGCGGTTGGCTTGTTGGGCTTTAATTCATAAATGGGCCTGGACGATTAATGGGCTGAGCTGATTTGTGGGGGGGTTTGCTAAACCCACCTCCAACAGTAGTCCCCCCAGTTCGATGTGTGAGGATTTTGCTGAGCGCATCAAATTTTATTGTCAGCTTGGTTGTTGTGAGGATTCTGCTGAGAGCGTCGAATTTGATTGTCAGCTTGGTCTCGTGATTCGTACGCGCTGAGTTTAAACATGGAAATGGCTACCGACGTCGAAGGGGCGCGTCACCTAACTTCACGGTTATTGCACTTTTTCGCATGCACCGAAGTCGAGGAGTAACGTCGATTGGGTTTACCCTAGTTACGGTTATTGCACCTTTTCGCACCGGGCTGCGAATTTTTCGCAATTTTTTATCATGGTTGGCCAGTAGTGACCCTGATTCCGTATTTTTAGTCCCAGAGCTCGTCCACTAGAATGGTTTCCTCCTGTGCTCTCATGCATTTCTTTCATTAAAGCTATTGTTTCTTCTCCGTGCTGGCAATTGAGAAGGATTCCCGTAGCGTTCCATCGGAATAGGTTTTCGGTATTTAGTACATAATGTGCACTCTTCTTTTTAAGCGTCGGGCCACCCATCGATCCGTAGGTACGATTCCACTCTCGATGTACAACAAAATTTCGTTTCACCAGTCCGGCGCGAAATTTTCTGTCGGCGCGGGCGGCTGTCTAATTTTCTCGGCACCGTCTAAGCCATCACCTAGCTCGGCTATTGCTAGACTGATCTGGCATACTCCCTTAGGTAAGGTGATACTTGCCGAAGCAATGCTTTCAACTGATATTACGTGTCTCTGTGTTGGATCTGAGGTCGATGCCAAAGCGGCGAGGGCATCAACAGATGTATTATCACCTCAGGATATCTTTGCAAGATTGAATTCGAGGAATTTAGAAGATAATTGTTTGACCATTTTTAGGTATAGGTCCATGCGTTCATCTTTTGCCTCGTAGTCTCCGCTGAATTGATTGGTGACGAGTTGCGAGTCGCAGTATGCATGTACCCTTCTGGCTCCGATCTCTTTTGTGAGCTTCAGACCGCCGATCAAAGCTTCATACTCAGCCTCGTTGTTGGAGGCCGGGAAAGCGAGACGAAACGATTGCTCGATGGCCTCGCTCGTTGGTGATTCCAACCGTATTGGTATCATATCCGTGGAGAGAAGAGGAACCGTCTACGTATAAACTCCATATTTCTGGGGTTTTGTCCACTTTCCGCTCTTCTTTTTGATGACTACCGAATTGGCTAGCCAGTCCGGGTACTTTACCTCGGTGATAGATCCTGATGCAGTTAGTTGGTTTATTTCTTTGTTTACAGCCGTTGCGCGCTCTAGACCTAGCTTACGCCTTTTTTGCTTGATTGGTTTGTAGGTCGGATCCGCGTTTAGCTCGTGGCTAGTTATCGATGGATTTATCCCAGGCATATTCTCGCCGGCCATGTAAAGGTTGAGACGTTCTCTTCGAGAAAATCGACGAGCTCATTTCTGATGCTTGTTTTGAGGTCGGCACTAATACCGATGCACCGCTCCAAATCTCTAGAGTTAATGTTTGTTTAGATCATGAGCTTGCGGCTTAGGTTGTCACGAAGGTCAGCATTGCTCGAGATTGGCGAGTTGATGTTGAGGCAGGTAGAAGATTTACGTAACTTGTGCTCCAAAAGGAAGCATGTGCGGGATATCTTCTGATCTCTCAGATGGTCCATGTTCCATTAATGGTGGGTAACTTGAGGCATTGGTGGTAGGTTGATGCCACCGCCCTCGTCAAATGCAGCCAAGGTGTTCCGAGGATTAAGTTGTAGATAGCTGGCTTTTTGATAATTAAGAATTTCACTACTTTAGTAGTATGTCCAACGTAGATAACTAGCTTGGTGGTACCGATCGTCATCGTGGTATCACCAGTAAAATCCATAACTGACGCGACAGTGGGTTTAATCTTGCAATCGTGCAGGTTCATCCTGTCTAGGGTTTCTTTAAAGATAAGATTAACCGAGCTGTCCGTGTCGATCAAAAGTGGGCTAATTTTGCATTCGGCGATCCAAAGCTGTATCACCAGTGGATCGTTGTGGGGGTGATCTAATCCCTTGGCGTCGTCCTCTGTGAAGGTGATACCACCTTCCCTCCCGACCTCTGATTTGTTATCGGTGTCGTGCTGCCACTGGAGTGAGGTTCTTGGCTTGCGTTTATGCAACTTGATCGACCGCACCGAGTCATTGCACGAGAGGAGGCCGCCCATGATCATGCCAACCACTCATCTTGGTGGTGGAGGGGAAGCATCCCGACCTTGTTCCTAGTGCCTCCGTGAAGGTTCAGCTCGGTTGGAGTCAAACTCTTGACGCCAGTTATCGTCCTGTTCTCTCGAAGGAGATCTCTGTCGTCCGCTGCCTTGACTGCGGTCACTCGTTTGTCGCTCTCCCCCAAAATTACCCCGGCGTCTGGTTTGTTGACCTCTTCCACCTCTTCCTCGGATGGAATTTCTTCGATAATTTTGTCCATCACCGAGTTTTATCTCCCCTTTTTGATACTGGGCAAGGAAGGCTTCGTGGAGTTGTCAACATTGTGAGGTCGGGTGTCCCCAAGTCTAGTGAAAATCGCAGAATGCTTGGAAATCTTTTGACTCCTTGGAGCGTTGCCATTTGTTCCACGGGGGCGGTTGTACTGTGGGTTTGTCGGGTGTATGGACACTAACGATTGGTTTATTAATGACAAATACAATCACTTCCTTCCTCCTTTCACCTCGGTAGTTGTCGTCATAATGCTGGCGCGGTTCAGGATTCTCCCGAGCTTTATCCTTTGAGATCGGCATTTTTTTGGGTATACTTCTTTGTCATAGCAGCCCGCTCTTCTTCAACTTCAATGTATAAGGTAGCGCGGTGCAATGTGTCTTCTAGAATGCGCGGCCATTCTAGCTTCATATTCTCTTTAAACGCGGACTCAAACCAGAGACCGTTCCTTAATGTAGGTAGAGCCGTCGCTAGGTTATTGTCCATAGGTCGGCGTTTGATATGCCGCGCTGGATGTACATTGAATAATGCTTGAGAAAAGTAGTGGAGAGCTGTCGGAAGCCGCCGATTAAGTAGGTTTCAAGTCGGGAGAACCATGTTAGTGCGGAGGCAACTAGATTCTTAACAAATGCCTGGCAAAACCCGGCCTCACGTTCTTCAGGCACAAACTGAGTGCGTCCCATTGCAATATTAAACGCGGTCAGATAGTGGGTAGGGTCAGAATTGCCTGCATGTGGGGCAAGCTTGAGTTTTCCGGACTGCTGGACTCGAGTGCTGGAGATTTGGATTGAGAATGGCGTGTTTTGGGTTTCTTGTAGCACGCGGTCGATTTTTGGTGCCAAGCTAGTGGCTTGATGAAATTTTGATGTCATCTCTCGGAGCGTTGCTTTCATTATTTCAAATTCATGATCCCGACGTCACTCTTGTTCTATTTTCTGGAAGGCTTCCGGGTATGAGTGTCGTGTTGATTCGTTTATTACTTGCGTAAATAATTGGATGGGCTCCTTTATCGTCGACGGTGGTGGATTGTCTATCAAGTTTTTTTTACGCCCTCTGGGTGGTATGATTGACGAGATCGCGATACAGCTCGGCTATCATCTCGTCAAAAATTAGTTTGGGTGCCCTGGTCTGATTTGAATTTTACTGCTGGCGTTTTTTCTCCGGGAAGGGAGTCCGGGGTGCTCCCATTGGCTCTTTCCCTGGTGCGTGTTATGGTAATTCGGTTGGTGTCTGTCCTGTCATTGCCGATCTATTCTTTGCGTATAGAAAAATTCTCTACCCCCTTTTTTTTAGCGCCAATTGTTGGAGGATAAGATCACAACAAGTTTATTTAAGATAGGTCAAGATTTTCGTTGAGTAGAATAGAGTTCCGTATAATAATTAGGTCGGGTTAACTCATAGAATTTGAGTTCGGTAAACAAGATAGTTTTCAGAAGATAAAAGAGTGTATGTATTCTTTTCCTTTGATTTTCAGATCCTCCTCTCAATAAATGAGATGGGTATATTTATAGTAAAGATTTTAACGGTTGTTGTCTTGAACCCGACGCCCGAACTGATGCGTGAGCAGGGTTGTTGGCTTGTTGGGCTTTAATTCATAAATGGGTTTAGATGATTAATGGGCCGAGCTGATTTGTGGGGGGTTTGCTAAAGTCACCTCCAACAGTATTTTCTCTTAGGAATGAATTCTTAAAATCTTTAGAGACGATTGTAGACTGTGAAAATTAACAAAAGAATGAGCTTTGTGGAGAAGTTATCAAATGGGAAGCATCAACAATAGTTGGAACCCTCTTAGCTCCGATCTCCCTTTCTGGGCGGCACTGTCTCTCACTGCCGCCAGAAAGGGACCCCACTGTCACGTTTCCTCCATCGGCTACCAATTTTGGAAGGTTATAGCTTTCTCTTGCGGGATCTGGTTTAGGGGTCCTCTTGTCTCTGTCTCGGTGTTTGAAGCTCTCCGTCGTTCCTCTGGTGGCTCTGGCACTTCTGGACTTTTCTCCTCTCATCTTCTCGCTCTAAGACTGTGGGTTGTGGATGGGGTTTCGTTGGGTTTCGCCGTGCCTTAATCCTCTGTTGGTTCTGTTCTTCTCCACTGGTTAGATCATGTTTGTTCCTGCCTCTCTTGGCGCAGGCTTAGTTGATTGGGTTCTGTTTCTTAGTTGGTTTGCTCGAGGACAGCTTCCGGCTTGGGTGTGGTTCTGCGTTTGGCTCTCCATTGGGTGGAGTAAGGTAGATTTTCCTTGGTATCGATTAGCTTAGGACTGTCGCACTTCTCGTGATAGTTGGCTCTACTGCTCTAGTTTGTGTTCACCCCTGTGTATGCTTTCAGAATTAGTCATGTTAGGTCCTAGTTTCTTGTCTGATGAAAAGGTGCTTTGCTCTGTGGGTTGGTTCAGAGGAGTATCGGCTTGATTCTTCTTTCTCTTCCTCTGTGTTTCCTCCGGTAGCTCCTGTGTTTCTTGTATAGCCCATGGTTTCTCTTCCTCAGGCCAGTTAGCTTTCGTTGCGGTTGCCTCCATCGCTCCGGTTGTGTTTGCAGTGGTTTTCGGCTTCTGGGTTGTTGTGGCTCTCATCTCATAATGCTCCCTCTTTCTCCTCTAGTGTTTGTTGATGTGGTGTGTCCTTAGCCCTCTTTGGTGTGCTTTGCTTATCCCAGTTGGTGTGTGTGACGCCATTCTCCTCCTCTCTCAAAAACGGCGCATCACTAACATGAAGTTCTTTCTCAAGTAACACCAATTCCAAGAATCAACTTTATTAACTAAACATTTGTATCTCAAATAACCAATATTCCAATAAATAGAATTAAACCGAGTATTAAATCCGAATAAATAAATAAATAAAGAATAAAAAAAATAAGTGTAATGAAAAACTGCGTTGATCCCAAAATAGCACCTTAAAGTTCCACACATCCTACTACTCAACATGATCACCTGAGAGGAAAAATGGAAGAGAAAGGGATGAGTAACAGGGGAGTCACTCAGTGAAGTATGGTAAGCTAGACCACACAAGTCGAACCCGGCTTACACCACAACCACGAGAGTCTAGACCAAAACATATAGCAAACACGATACCTAAAACACCCAAACAATAGAAACAACGACGAGATAAGTGCTCGTCCACCCCTCTGAAGAGGCTTACTTTATGGGATGATACCCAATCACACCGCCCCATGGATGATTTATCAATCTTAGGGAGCTACGGCTCGGCAGATCGACTTGCCGCCCGTACCCTCTACATACACACGACTCCAGTAGTCACACAGTCCTCCCACTATGTACCCCACCTAAGTCCCATAACACAACTCTATATACATCACATCACTAACACATTAACATGCAAATCAAACAATATGTGAAATCATCTAAGTATCCTATGTCCGGTTTAACATGCAAGACATACTCGATCAAGAAGACAATACACATTCAGGCACTAAACTATTGATATAAGGGTTATGGCAAAGTGAGAAATGTGCGGTTAGCCCTCATCTTAGCCACAGAAAGACGAATCCTAACTCTCGGAAGCTCGGATGCTCGAATGGACTTTGGATTTGAAACTAGAACAAAAAGATAATCAGAACGATCTAAAATTTGAAAACTGCCTTAAACAGGCTAAACTAGACCAAATCGCTCAACGATCAACTCTGGTCAACAGTTAACGGTCAACTCCAGTCAAACCAGTCAATGATCAAACAAGTCAACTGAGTCAACCCACCCGATGCACCGAGTCAACTTGCCTGAGTTACTCAGTCAATACGACCGAGTCACTGAGTCAAGTCACCCGAGTCACACCGTGACAACTTCAGGCGGCGCGTGGGGGCACGTGCGACGGTGGTAGAGGCTATGATCGGAGATCTGGACTCATCTTGATGGTATGGTTCCATTGGTCCTTGGTTTTGCGAGATTCCAAGTGGTTTGGGAGATCTACTCGATTAAAGATTCAGCTCAAAAAAGGATAAATGATCAAAACTCACCGAAAAATCTCTGACGATGGCGGCGGTGACTTGAGACAGTGGCTGGAGTCAAAGCCTTGGTCTTGAGAAGGAAATTCTGCAGCAGTTCGATGGTAATAGGTTTTAGATGAGAAAATAAGATGAAAAACTGTTTTAAATAGGGGAAAAGAGTTAGGGTTTTTGCAGAAAAAGCTGGGCCTTGATGGGCCTCTCGAATTTTAAGAGTCCAAATGCATATGGGTTTGGGAATGTTACAGTGTTGTTCTCTCCTAATCTGGTTTGCTAGGCTCTACTAGGCTGTTCTTCGTATTTGTCTGTTGTTTGTTTGATGAGGGTTCTTCTTGGGGTTACTGGTGTTTTGGGGTTTGTTGGCTGGTCGTTTGTGTTGTCAAGTTCTTTGCTTGTGGGGATCGGGGCTTTAGTGTGGTGGATTAGTTTACTCATGTTTGATTTTAGAGCATTGCTTGGGTTTATGGTTTTTCATCGACTGTTGGACTCAAAGACTAGCTTTGGCTGGCTTTTCTTATGTTCCTTC
Organism: Cardamine occulta; assembly: GCA_028015245.1. Taxonomy (NCBI): domain Eukaryota; kingdom Viridiplantae; phylum Streptophyta; class Magnoliopsida; order Brassicales; family Brassicaceae; genus Cardamine; species Cardamine occulta. The sequence continues at coordinate 3,353,707 of CM051367.1, forward strand.
AAGGGTATAAGCCTTCTGACCAGTTCTACAGTCACCATTCCCTTCATGGATAAATTATACCCCATCTTCAGTCTTCGTTCCTCCGCACGTTTAGACCTTGCCGCCATTCTCATCCTTCATCTTTCCATGGGTTTTTTCTTGGTGTAGATACGGTTCCTTGGTGGTTTCCTTGAGCTCACCTTCTTTGCTTTTGATGGGAGTGTTAGTGCTATTCGGTTGGCCCTCTTCTAGGTTTAGCTGTTTTATCGGCATTACAACCACTAGTCCTTTAGAGAATATTGGATGGCGCTTCTCTGCCTATGTCGTCGTCTGTCTGGAGGTGTGGGTGCTTGGCATCAACTTGGTTACCTCGATCTATCCCTTGGAGCTTCATATCCTTTTAGTATCCTTCTATTTTTTCTCTTCTTATGTAATATTTTTTCATGTTGTAAGACTTCCACCTGTTTTAATTTGAATGCCATCTTCTGACGTTTCTGGTGGCACAAAGCGTCTGGAGAAACATTAGAAGAGACACACCAAAGTCAAGATTTGGTGCATATACATATGCTTTTAAAGGGGAGTTTGTTGAATTTTTGTGGCGTTGTAGACTGAAACATGAGAAAAATATGTTTATATGTGTGCATATTGATGCAGATATTTAGTTGTCCTGATGAGATGGCCTCTCAATTCTACCTCAAAGAATGGCTTTCTAAGCGATGTTTTGAGATCTTTTGCATTATTGACTGTTGTTGACGATGAGGAAGCTGTGGCTGCCAAACTAATAAAGTAAGGTTTATTTTGTTTTTCAACACCAATCAAGTAAAGTTTCTTTGATGAGTTTTTGAGATTTCAGAAGTTTCATACATAGAAGAGTTTCAGTTTTTTTTTTATCCAACATGAAAGAGTTTCAATTATATTATATGTTTCTTTCTTTTGCTAGAAACAGCTAAGGAAAATATGGAAGATTAGAAGAAAGGTTACACAATTGTTCCTAGCTCACAATTCAGTTCTCCATTACTAAGTAACTTCAAGCTCTCTATAATCATCAAATTCCATGAAAACAATAGATCATGAAATACTGAGATCTTTGATGCCTATCATGCCACTTTTGAACCTCACAAGAAGCACATTCAAGATCACTTTTTCACATTTCCATACCTTCCTTTAATTTATATTCCCCTCCCTTTAAAAGTCCCAAATGATGAATTATATCTCTACACAATAATAGTATCTACACATCTCTTTTTTCTTCACTTTGTGTTGGCATATAAACCAACATCCCACATCGAAAGATTAGAAAAATAAATGTTCAATATATAAATCAAGTCAATCTCCAATTAGTATGAGGTCTTTTGTGAAGGAGTCCAAAAAACAATTTGTGCAGGCTTGACAAATTTGGCACAAAGCAGACAATATCGTACTAATAGGAAGTTGACTTATCCAAAAGGCCTCATACGAATTGGAGATTGCCTTGACTTATATATTAGATATTTATTTTCTACTCTTTCGATGCGGGACATTGGTTTATATCCCAACAATCATGTCCTCAAAACAAGGACCACGAACCGTAACCTTCCATCCAGCGAAACCTTGACACCTATGCACCGACACCCCTTAATCGCTAGGTCTTATTGAGAACTCCTCCCACAACAAACATGTAGGCCCACACACTTCCTAGGTCCAGTTTTATGAACATGACTTTGACCCCACTGTTGGGCTTCTACATGCCCAAGTCAACTATCTATTAGTATAATATTGTTCGCTTTGTATCAATTGCCCAAGCCCGAACGGATTTGTTTTTGGACTCCTTCCTAAAAAGCCTTATACTAATTGGAGATTGACTTGACTTATGTATTAGACAATTATTTTATAATATTCTGATGTGGAATGTTGGTTTATATCCTAACACGTATATATGTATGTATGACGAAGAGTCAAGTTATTGGACTGTGATGGGCCGAAGAGTTATCATACAGGTAAAAAATGGCTGCCGAGTCCAGAATGGGAATGTCTAAGCCATGAGGGTCAGCCTCCAATCATCGAGTTCTAAAAACCATCACGAGGATGCTTGAACCTATTGATGTATAAACCTCTTTCTATGGTTGAGAGAAATGTCATATATGTTATAACTTGTGAGAAGGACATGCTATATGTTTGCTAGTGTCTAGTTTATGAGTTTTGATGATTTTTGCAAATGATTAGAAAGTGTTTTATGTTTTCACTGAGCGGAAAGGATCTCTTCACTTGGTAATTCATTAATCACCCTTTTTCTTTTTCTTTTTCCCTCAACTTAGCATTTTCGGTTTAAAGTTTTGGTCGCTGGTGAATTTTGGAAGAATAAATCATTATAGGCAAGACCAAAGAATAACATTATCTTGGCATGTGTGGCGTGACGGATGTTATAAAAAGCTGACACATAGAGACTTGATGTTGTTTACGAAAACCAAAAGAAAAACTGCTTTATAAAATTTAAGTTAGATCTATTAATGGTGAAAAGGTAAAAATAGAGACATTTTAGAATTTTGTTTTACCAAACCTTGTTTTTTTAATCTTTTAATAGAAAATTATTATAAATCTAATCATTATGAAAACTTAAAAAGTTAGAAAATAACATTATGACAAAACAGAAAGGAAAAGATATATTCACAATAATTATTCAAATTCTCAAAAAATATGTCATGAAAAAATATAATGGACAGAGGAGTCGTAAAATTTATATTTCTTTGAACATACCTTTTAAATGAATACCTGATTTTGAAATATTTAGTTGATACAATCATAACTTTGTGTGGCGAACTTCTATCCATCTCTTCTTTGTTATCCATCTCATCCATTCGATTAAGTAGAGAGTGCTGTACAGCCAGCTGCTTAGACTCCATCTCCTATCATCACGCTTTTGGTGAGATTCATTAGCTTGGCTTGTTCATCGATTGAGAGAGTCAATCAAAACCTCCATTTCTATCTTCTATTCACCACTTCTGCTTATTAGGGTTTGGAATCCTTTGATCATCAAGTGATCTCAGATTGGTGTGATTCTGATCTTGTATCATTTGGTATCAGAGCTAAAAACTCCTACCCCCAAGTATTATATATATATATATAGATATATATATTTTTTGTTTTGTTTCCTTACAAAAAAAATTGTTCTTTCATTTCTTTCAATTTTATTTAATAATTTCTATAAACAAATATCAAAAATATTTGTTTCTATTGTTTTCAAATAATTCATTTCGTCCATAAGCTTTTAGAAAAAACATTAATTTGCTTTATTTCCTTTATTTAAACTAGGCTTTACTATGAAATATTTTCTCTTAATGTTTTTTAAAATAACTTATACTTATTTACGTAAAATTATCTTGACATATTTTTCCAAACATGGTAATTTATAGACTACATGTTAGTTATTTTTCAATAATATATTATTTTTATTTTAGTTTGAGACTAAATACTATGTTTTTTAGAACTTTTTTATTATTATTGATTTTCTCTTGCTTATTAAGAATTTTTCTTATCTATGTTTTTTTTTCTTGATGATGTGTGTAATCTCTTCCTTACATTATTTTATAAAATATTTATTCATTCTTAATTTTCATACTGTTGAGACTTTTTAATTTTTCTCAATTTACCATTTTGAGATTTTATTTATATATATATATCATTGAATTCATCTCCTTTTTCCATGTTTAAAATTTTGTATGTTTTTGTATTCATTTTTTTTTCTTAATTTCATATCCTCCCCTCTATTTTAATATAATTTTTTATCTTCTCGGTTGAAGTCAACTTTTAAACTCATTCAATCTCATAATTTGTTATTTGTGTCACTTGCATTAAATTTCAGTTATGAAAATAATGATTAAATCATTCAAAAATAAAATAAAATAGAATGATACATTCTAAATCTTGTATTATATAATTTATATGTTTTAAATTGAATTTGAATTGTATATATACTTACAATAATTTTTAAATAGACAAATTAAAATTTAATGTATTTTATGTATTTTAATAGTCAAACATATATTAATATTCATTTAGGTTAATTTTTGCTTAAAAACATAAATTAATTGCTTATATAATTTACTTATGTGAAAAAATAAAAATTGAGATAAATCAATAAAAGGAGGCTGATGTGTCATTTCGTGGAGAGCCCCCTTCAGGTTGATGTGTCATTCTCTGGACAGCCCCTTCAACCATTATATATAGGATATTTCACTACAAGAAAACATGAGGTTAACAACGACCCATATCGTTGTTAATTCATCGTAAACGATGTCATACGTCAATTTTACGATGAATACGAAATCGTCGTAATTGGATAGTCATAATAGACAAATCGTCGTAACTCGTTCTATCGGCATCTTCCTCAAATGAACCTACTTCCTACCGGCAGGCTCTTGAAAGATGATAAGTGGAAAGCTTCAAGGGAGGATGGTCGTAGATCAGGGCAAGAGGCCGCTGCTCAGGAAGGGTGACCGAAAATGGGCCATGTTTCAGGATGTGATGTAAGCAGCTATGCGGCGTGATATCGTATTATGAACAAAGAACAACATTCGTCGTAAAGTCGACGTAATACAAGGCGTTGTATATGCGTCATAAAGGTTTACGTCATCATAAAATCTTCGTTATATTTTACATTTAATTAATGACGACCATTGAATATGGTCGTCATTAATTAGTCGTAAGTTATTTAATTTATAAATAAAATTAAAATAATTTAATTTTTATACTAATTATTAAATTAAAATTAAAATTATTTAATTTATATATTAATTAGTAAATTAAAATTATATGTAAAATTTTGAAATTAAAATGAAAAACATTATACATAAAACATAATATAAAATTTTATACAAAAAACATAAAATAAAAATCTAATCATTGTTCAAATCGATATCCGCAAACAAGTCCGCATCAGCGGCTTCTGCGGCTCTCCGATCCAACTCCGTTTGGTCATGACATTGGTCCGATGATTGCCCCAAATCCTCTGCTCGATCCGCCGCACGTTTTGCTTCCAATGCTCGTTGCATTTCCGGATTGCCTTCCGCCAAAATGTCAAATAAACTATCCATTCTTTGAAGCTTGCGGGTTGTTTGTTGTTGGAGATCTCCTCACAGGAACCATATCGGCCGCAGAAGAAGATGATGGCCTCCCAGAACTCGATCTTTGTCCAGTAGGATCTCCTCGTAGAAAAAGATCACCGTAGTGCTGACGTGATTTTCTAACCATCTGCATTAATTAACATTCAAAACAAATTAAAAAAAATAATAATAAAAAATTTAATCATTCCAAAATTAATTTAATACATCATCCTAAAAATTGTAATACTAACAAATTTTTTAATTCTAAAATTAAATACTAACAACAAAAATAATTTTAAAATAAAAGATAGAGTTTAAAAATATACCTTTCATGAAAAAGGATTGGAATCTCAAATTCGCGCCACAAAGTAGAGAGAAGGCGGAGAGAAATGTAGAGAGAGAAGTTTGAGTGGAATGAGCGACGCAGAAGGGGTGGCGTCCCTCGTATATATAGATTTTGTGATTGTCGTAAAGTCATTGTACATTTGCAACGAACTTACGACGATTCGTCGTAAACTGGTTGTTACAGTTTACGACGTCATTACGATGCGGCGTTGTAATGACGTCGTAACACACGAACGTTGTATGCACGGGTAGTCCGCACGTGGCATGGTCTACACCGCTTTAACCATAAATTGTCGTAAATGAGTCGTAACACCCGAACATGCATCGTTGTTAATCCGTTGTAAGTTACAATGGATTTACGACTATTCGTTGTAAGATCGTTGTAACATTATAAGATTTAGAGTTTTAAACCCTTAAACTCTAAAACCCTTATAGCCTAAACCATTTTAACCATGATAGATATTAGATTACAAGATTAAGGATGAAGGTTGAGAAATATAATTCATTTTTTACCTTTCATGAATAACTTGTGTTGTCGACCTTATATATGTTATATAACTTAACGAATAATCATTGAAAGGATGTATTGCTTATTTAAGTTAAGGTAATTATCCTCCTAAGCAAAATCTATCAACTATAGGACTCAAAGATCCATTTTCCTCATTATTTTCAAACTATTTCAATTTTAAACAACGGATTTACATTAAATTAACTACGGAGTTACGACAATTTGTAAATAACATCAAATTAACAACGAATAATCGTAAAATTGTTGTTTAGTATACGACGAATTTACAACGATATCCAACGGCTTTACGAGAAATCGTCGTAAAGTCATCTCAAAGTTATAAATTATTTTTTCTTTGTTGGTTCCGAATATCACCTACGGAAGACATGTTTTTTTTGGTGTTTTTGGAATAAAATTTTTGCTTATAAACGATTGTTGTTTTTGATATTGAGAATAGGAGAATGTGGTATTTATAGAAAAAATTTCAACTAGTTAGGTAGAAACGAAACAACGAAGTTACAATGATTGAATATTGTAAAGCTTTAACTTCATATTAACGACTCGTTTACGACAAATATACTCCATAGTAAAATTTCTAGTGAACATTAAATACACGTGTTCACCTAACAATTTAATTTTCGTTGTTATTGGGTCATTAATATACTACATCATAAACGAGTCAGTAAATTACGACTACTGTACGACGAATCTATACTTCATCGTAAGAGAGTCGTTAAATTGCGACTACTGTACGACGAATCTATACTTCGTCGTAAGAGAGTCGTTAAATTGCGACTAGTTTACGACGAACCTCAAATTCGTTATAAACGCGCTGGTAAATCATCGTAAATAGAAGTCCAATTTACGACAAAAATATTCGTCGTACGTTTACGACGATTGTCTTTGGAGTCGTAAATTAGTCATAATAGCCTTTCTTATTTACGATGATTATATTTCGACGTAAATTTTCGTCGTTACTGGCATGTTTTCTTGTAGTGTTTCAAACAAAAAAAAGGTCTTTCCTCTTTGCATTTTTTTCCACCAAACCAAAGATGAATAGCCAAAAATACTCTCTTTCATAAGATAAAGTTGCTACAACATGATGAAGGTAAAGCAATGTGTGCTGTAGTTATGGAACCACCGTTAGATGCACACTTTGACCCAAGTCGAGTACTTTGGTTTTGAGGACAAAAACTTGTCAAGAAGGAGAGTATGATGTAGAAATAAAATTAAAAGATCATCTACTTCATCAAGAGCTTTTACAAACGTCATCAACTACACAAAACCGCACATGATCAAGCGAATTCATCAAAGACGTGAGTTGCCTTATTTGGACCTGATTGCATTAAAACGCCAACAACTCTTTCTCAAACTAATGGAGCACGATTTGAAGACCTTCTTCGCCTATAAGAGGCTTCCAATAAGCAACGGATTCCTCCCCAAGCTGTCTAGATACAAGGAAGCTCACATTTTCCATATTTGGCAAAAATCAGCTATTAAGGTCTTTTCAATCAATCCTTTTGATTGATTTCTATATTGATATTGATTTATTTTTATGTTAGAATATCTTAAGTCATTAGTGATAGATAGTCACGACCTTATATAATCTCGGCTCATATCATTGTAAAAATCACTCTTGAATTTTGAAAGAAATAAGAAAAACCGAGAATTTTCTCACTTTTGAAGCTTCCACTTGGTTTACTTGTCTTTTCTATTGTATGTGATTCCATTAGAAAGCAAGTGGATCTCTGTCTCTGTGTGCGATTCATATAGGCATTGATTCGTGTTCTTATGACAAAGTCATTCCGAAACTTTGTGTGGCGAACTTTGATCCATCTCTTGTTTGTTATCCGTCTCATCCATTCGTTTAAGTAGAGAGTGCCGTACATCCATCTTCTTAGATTCTATCTCCTATCATCATGATTTTTGTGAGATTCATTAGCTTTTCTTGTTCATCGATTGAGAGAATCAATCATTTCACCTCCATTTCTATCTTCTATTCACCACTTCCGCTTATTAGGTTTTGGAATCCTTTGATCATCAAGTGATCTCATATTGGTGTGATTCTGATCTTGTATCATTTGATGATGTAGGATTGAATCACACAATCTTATAAAAAAATGATCTCAAGGCTTTCCGCTTGAAATGGAGGATAGATCGATGGTGAAAGATGGAGGTGGAGGTTTTGATTGGCTCTCTCAATCGATGGTGGAACAAACTATTTGAATAACACAAATAACATAATCTGAAGTTTCTCAGAATAAAGTAAATCACACACAATATTCAAAGAAATAAAATTGTATTTTAGAATGAGTTCACAAACTAAAATAAACAAGCAAACAAAGCCTAAGATTTAGAGAAAAAGTCTCTCTTTTATATTCCAAAAACTCTTTATATTTATAATGAATGGAGAAATGAGATTCTATATGCTCAAATTGAAAATCATCAAATAAATCAACATAAATGCAAAATAAATCAAATTAATTACTGAAATCAGTCAAGAATTAATTTTGAGAGTTTTTTTGTCTCAATCGACACTAATGGAGACTGAATTCTTTGAATCTAGACATTTCTTGATATATCCATGATTTGATTGTCTTCTAGAAACTTCTTTGAATTTTTGACTTGATTTGCATTGAACAATTTACTGATTAGCCATGGATGTGAACCATATTTCCGAGATTGCATCAGAAACCATTGGGGGCTACTCTCTGTTTTGGATGAGGAATCTACATTTCCGAATGGCACAGATTGGACAAATTGCAAACATGCTAAAACAGCATCTACACTCTAATTCATGGTTTCAGAGGAGATAAAGCAAAACTTTTCACAGTTGTGCATTATGCCGGAGAGGTAATAGTTCTTGAAACCTCAGTGACAACAATTTAGAGGACATTCTATAAAATAATAACAACGAAAGCTTTCATGTTTGACGTTTCGTAAATCTGATATACTGATAATAACAATATTTCATGTTTGACAATATTTTGTTGTGTAAAACTTTCATTATTATCGCCTCTACTCTCTTCACCCTCCTCAATTAGTTTGTCAAATTTTGCTTCTCTTATCTCAATTTTTGTTTTTATATATTAATTGATACTTTCTAGGGTTTTGACACTCTGAATAAGTAATTAGATCTAATTCAAAAACTTTCATTGGTGCTTTATTTTTGTTGATCAATCTTTGAGTTGTTCTGTTATCAATGATTCAAATATATCTCTCTTTATTGTTGTTATCTAGTCTCTGGTTTTTGGTTTATCATATGGTAATTGGTTATGTGTGCATAGCTAAAACCTAGAAGTTTAAATTGTTACTGTTTTATGGTTCATAGTTTCATGGTTCTGTGAAAATTGAGTTCTAATTAGTACTAATTTCTGTAGTTTTGTATATCCTTGGTGGTAAAGATCTCATTTTGATGTATGAATTGTGACCAGTTTGTTCTCTAAGATTTTTAAGATACTAAAGGTTTTACTTGTGGAATTAAATAATTAGAAGGAAAGAGATGAATGTTATCTAGAATATACAGTCTTTTAGTTTGAATGAACTATACGGGCTGACATTTTGGGACAATAAAATTTCAGTTCTTGAGTTTGATGATTCGATTCATGGCCTTAGAATGAAGTAAGTGCAGAGCCGGCCCTGAGGCCATTTACATAATGCAATTGAATGGTTATTTCTATGATCAAGTAAGTAAAATCTTTCTCCTTTTTATTGACAGATATAATAATATCCAACCTCTAAAGCATAATAAAGTTCTTCATTTGTTGCCGAACAAAGTTTATTTGATACTTGAGTATGCTGCTAGAGGTGAACTTTATAAGGAACTTGAGAAATGCAAATATGTCAGTGAAAGACGAGCTGCACCAGTTAGTCACTTCCTTCTGCTTTTTGACCTTACAAACTTTATATTGTAGAAAAAATAATGATACCCTTACATCTTAATTATGCTAGATACTCAAATAAGTGAATTAATATTAATAATATATGGGACCAATACGACCTAAGATTAGTATCATAAAGCGGTTAGAGTTTATGAACGGTAAAATATAATACTAATGTATAGTTATAAGCCCTGTTATGCTATATCTTAAAACGATTGGTGACATAAAAAATTGTTATATGACAATTCTTAAAAACTAATCAAAAGAAATACAAACATGTTGCAGAGAGAATAGAAGAAGACATCGAAGAACAAATTACGTAAATGGCGAAAAGTAGGAGCAAAAGATGATATAAACATAACAATGGAATACATCATAAAGCTGAAATCGTTTGATGGACTAATCTTATATTTTCTAACTTATTTATTAAACAACTAAAAAGATGAAATATATTTCTTTGAAAATCAAATTATCATTAGAAAAATGCACATTCAATTTTCACATTTACTTGAAAAACTAAATCAGTTAAAACCTTTAAGGAACTTGCATGACAAAAGAGATTTCAACATTTTCCAACAGCAATTCTGGTAGTTTCAAATGTCAAAACTCTGCAATTGGATATAAATATGGATGTTAAACTAAAATCAAAACAATTCAAACCTGTTGGAGGTGGGTTTAGCAAACCCCCTACAAATCAGCTTGGCCCATTAATCGTCCAGACCCATTTATGAATTAAAATCTAATAAGCCAACCGACCTGACCACGCGTCAGTTCGGACGTCGGGCTCAAGACAACTCCACCGTTAAATCTTTACTACAAATACACCCACCTCATTTATTGAGAGAGGGATCGTGAAATCAAAGAAAAATACATAAACTCTTCTAATTCCATTATCTTCCGAAACTGTCTTATTTACCGAACTGAAATTCTACAAGTTAATCCGACCTTATTATTATACCAACCACTATTCTATACAACGAAAATCTCAACCTATCTTAAATAAACTTGTTGTGATCTTATCCTCTAACAATTGGCGCTAGAAGGAGGGGGGGGATTAGAGATTCTTCTATACGCAAAGAATAGACCAGGTAATGACAGGACAAACACCAGCCGAGTTACGACAACACGCACCAGGGAAAGAGCCTATGTGAGCACCCGGACTCCCTCCCCGGAAATAACGTACCAGCAATCAAATTCAAATCAGACCAGGGTGTCCAGACTCATTTCTGACGAGATGATAGCCGAGCTGTATCGCGACCTCGCGATCGTTCCACTCAGCGAGTGCAAAGAAACTTGTTTGGCAATCCGCCACCATCGACAATAAACGACCCCACTCAATTATTTACGCAAGCGATAAATGAGCCCGCTCAATACTCCCACCCGGAAGCCTTTCAGAGAACGGTACAAGAGCAAAATCGGGATCATGAATTCAAAATCATGAAAGCAACGCTTCGAGAGATGACATCAAAAGTTCATCAAGCCAATAGCTCGGCCCCAGAAATCGATCATGTGCTGCAAGAAACCCAAAACACGCCATTTTCAATCCAAATCTCCAGGACTCCAGTCCGGCATTCCGGAAAGCTCAATGTCGACAGCTCCACGAGGCCCTCCTTGCCCATTATCAAAAAGGGGAGATAAAACTCGGTGATCAACAAAATTATCGAGGAAACTCCATCCGAGGAAGAGGTAATGGAAGAGATCAAAAATCCGGAAGCCAAGGTAATTTTGGGAGAGATCGACAGATGAGCGATTGCAGTCAAGACAGCGGTCGACAAAGATCTCCTTCGAGTGAACGGGATGATAACCGGCGTCACGAGCTCGACTCCAGCCGAGCTGAACCTTTAAAAGGCACCAGGAGCAAGGTCGGGATGCCTCCCATCCACCACCAAGATGAATGGTCGGCATGATCATGGGTGGCCTCCTCTCATGCAATGACTCAGTGCGATCAATCAAGTTGCATGAACGCAAGCTAGGAACCTCACTCGAGCGGTAGCATGGCACTGGTAACAAATCCGAGATCGGGGTGAAAGCGGTATCACCTTCACAGAGGATGACACCAAGGGATTAGACCAACCCACAACGACCCACTAGTGATACAACTCAGAGTTGTTGACTGTGAAATAAGCCAAATTTTGATCAACACGGGCACCTCGGTTAATCTAAGTTTTAAAAAAACCCTGGACAAGATGAACCTGAGCGATTGCAAAATCAAACCCACTGTCACACCACTTGCGGATTTCGCTGGTGATATCACAATGACAATCGGTACCACCAAGCTAGTTGTTTACGTTGGACATACGACTATCATAGTCAAATTCCTAATTATCAAAAAGTCAGCGATCTACAACTTAATCTTCGAAAGACCTTGGCTGCATTTGATGAGAGCGGTAGCATCAACTTACCATCTGGGGAGATCAGAAGATGTCAGGCACATGCTTCCTCTATGAACAAAAGTTGCGTAAATCTTCTACCTGCCTCAACATCAACTCAGCGACCTCGAGCAATGCCGAACTTTGTGACAACCCGAGCTGTGAGCTCGTGGTCCAAACGAACATAGACTCTAGAGATTTGGAGCGGTGTGTCGGTATTGGTGCCGACCTCAAAATAAGCATCAGAAATGAGCTCTTCTACTTCCTCGAGGAGAATGTCTCAACCTTTACATGCCCGGACGAGCATATGTCTCGGATAGACCCATCAATAGCTAGCCATGAGCTAAACGCAGATCCAACCTATAAACTAATTAAGCAGAAAATGCGTAAATTAGGTCTGGAGCGCGCAACGGCTGTAAATAAAGAAATAAACTGACTAATGGAATCGGGGTCTATCACCCAAGTAAAGTACCCAGATTGATTGGCCAACCCAGTAGTCGTTAAAAAGAAAAACGGCAAGTGGAGGGTCTGCGTAGATTTTACCGACCTCAATAAGGCTTCCTCAAAGGACAGTTCATGGACGCATTGCTGTCATTCATGGACGCATTCTCGGGCTATAATCATATCGCTATGCACCCTGACGATCGATAAAAAACAGCTTTCATAACCGACAGGGAAACCTACTGCTTCAAAATCATGCCGTTAGGGCTGAATAACATGGGAACAACTTACAAGCGGCTCGTGAACAAGATGTTCGCCGAACAGATTGGACACACCATGGAGGTGTACATCGATGACATGCTGGTAAAATCTCCAGTAGCCAAAGATCACGTCGGTCATCTCCGAACATGCTTCCAAACTCTTAAACAAATACGGCATGAAGCTGAATCCAACCAAATGTTCCTTTGGAGTGACCTTGGGTGAATTTCTAGGGTACATTGTTATCCAGCGCGGCATTAAAGCAAATCCCAAATAGATAACATCGATCATCGAGCTCCCCTCGCCAAAGACAGCACGCGAGGTCCGACGACTTACAGGCCGGATAGTCTTCCTAAATCGCTTTATTTCTAAATCAACAGATAGGTGTCTCCCATTCTACCTGTTGCTCC
>CM051367.1:3367075-3467075 GCA_028015245.1 Cardamine occulta
ACGGTAAAAAAACATGTTGAATAGGACAACAAATGTGAAAAGACATTTCAAGATTTAAAAACCTATCTATCAACGCCTCCGGTCCTGGCCAAACTAGAAGAAGGAGATATCCTCTTCTTAACCATCGCCGTTTCCAGCTCAGCGGTAAGTGGCATCCATGTTAGGGAGGATCGAGGAGAGCAAAGACCGATGTTCTATGTCAGCAAGTCTTTGGACGGAGTAGAGAGCAGATACACCGCCCTTGAAAAGCTCGCATTCGATGTTGCCACGACAGCTCAGAAAGTCCGCCCATACTTCCAAGCACACACAATAGCCGTTCTCACCACCCAGCCATTGAGGGCGATTCTACACAGCCCGAATCAATTGGAAAAAATGGCAAAGTGGGCGGTCGAGTTAAGCGAGTACGATATCAATTATAGGGGCCGGACTACCACTAAATCTCAGGTCTTAGACTGGTTTCCTAGTTGACTTACCTCCCAAGCTTATCGGCGACAAAATCTCAGAAATATGGAGTTTATACGTAGACGGTTCCTCCTTTCCCCACGGGTCCAAAATCGGCATACAATTGGAATCACCAACGAGCGAGGTCATCGAGCAATCATTCTGTCTCGCTTTCCTGGCCTCCAACAATGAGGCCGAGTATAAAGCTTTGACTGGCAGTCTGAAAATCGCAAAAGAGATCGGAGCCAGAAGAATAAATGCATATTGCGACTCGCAACTTGTCACCAATCAGTTCAGCGGAGACTACGAGGCAAAAGATGAATGCATGGACTTGTACCTAAAAATGGTTAAACAATTATCCTCTGAATTCCTCGAGTTCAATCTCACAAAGATATCCCGAGGCGATAACACATCTGCCGACGCCCTCGCCGCTTTGGCCTCAACCTCAGATCGAACATAACGGTGCATAATACCGGTTGAAAGCATCACTTTGGCAAGTTTACCTTACCTAAGGGAGTCTGCCAGATCAGTCTAGTAATAGCCGAGCTAAGTGATAGCTTAGACGACGATGAGGAATCAATCGGACTGTCGCCCGTGCCGATAAAGAATGTCGTGGCAGATTGGCGAAATGAAATCTTGTTGTACATTGAGAGTGAAATTGTACCTACGGATCGATGGACAGCCTGACGCTTAAAAAAAAGAGTGATTATGTACAAAATAACGAAAACCTGTTTAGATGGAGTGCTACGGGAATCCTTCTCAATTGTCAACACGGAGAAGAAACAATAGCTTTAATGAAAGAAATACATGAAGACGCACGAGGAAATCATTCTAGTGGACGAGCTCTGGCACTGAAAATATGAAATCAGGGTCACTACTGGCCAACTATGATGAAAGATTGCGAAAAATTCCCAGCCCGGTGCAAAAAATGCCAGAGACACAGACCCAGTATACACGTCCCAACCGAGTTCCTAACCACGGCGGCAGCACCCTACCCATTCATGCGATGGGCTATGGATATAGTCGGACCATTGCCCCGATCTCGTCAAAAGCGTTCTCTACTCGTAATGACTGATTATTTCAGGAAGTGTGTCGAGGCCGAATATTATGCTATGATTGAAGCTATAGATGTCCAAAAATTCGTATGGAAATTCATCATCTGCCGGCACGGGCTACCATACGAGATCGTTACGGATAATGGCCCCCAATTCATATCAGTCATATTCGAAGATTTTTGTGCCAAATGAAAAATCAGGCTAAGCAAGTCAACTCCAAGGTACCTTCAAGGCAATGGTCAGGCCGAGGGTACAAACTAAACCATTATCGACGGCCTCAAAAAGAGACTCGACGAAAAGAAGGGCCTCTGGGCTGACGAGCTAGATGGCGTCCCATGGTCACACCGAATAACCCCTCGAACTGCGACCCAACAAACCCCGTTCAGTTTATCCCACAGAGTGGAAGCGCTCACTCTATCTGAGGTCGGTCTACCAACATTATGCCGCACATAGCTTACAAAAAACTCCGACCTCAACAATAAAATGCTTCTAAGTGAGCTCGACTTCATAGAAGAGCACTGAGACCGGGCTTTGCTTCGAATCCAGAACTACCAACAACTCGCATCCAAATATTACAACAAGAAAGTCAAGGGAAGAACTTTACAGAAGGTGACCTGGTCCTGCGCAAGGTATTCGAAAACACAGCCGAGCCGAATGCAGAAAAGCTCGGCGCCAGTTGGGAAGGCCCCTACCTAATCTTAAGAGTCGTGCAACCCGGGGTTTACGAGCTAATCACCATGGGCGGTGACACAATCTCCCGATCATGGAACTTGAGGAACCTCAAGCGTTACTACCACTAGACTTTCCCAAGCCTAACGCTGTACTCTTTTTCCACGTCGGCTTTATCCCATTAGATCAAGTTTTCCGAATGGTTTTAATGAGAAAGCATGATCAATGTAACCGAACTATGAATGACTTGATCCCTCTTCGAGGGTACGTAGGCAGCCTCTTACCAAGGCACAGCTACCAAAATTCTAAGTCTAGGTTCCGACCTACCTACGAATAAAAAGTCGGGCTCAGGCTCGCACGAAAAAATTCTAAATCTAAGTTCTGACCTACTTACGAATTAAAAGCCGGGCTCAGGCTCGCATGAAGAAATTCTAAGTCTAGGTTCCGACCTACTTACAAATTAAAAGCCGGGTTCAGTCTCACATGAAGAAATTCTACGTCTAGGTTCCGACCTACTTACAAATTAAAAGCCGGGCTTAGGCTCGCCTGAAGAAATTCTAAGTCTAGGTTCCAACCTACTTACGAATTAAAAACCGGGCTTAGACTCGCACGAATAAATTCTATGTCTAGGTTCCAACCTACTTACGAATTAAAAGTCGGGCTCAGGCTCGCACGAAGAAATTCTAAGTCCAGGTTCCGAGCTACTTATGAATTAAAAGCCAGGCTCAGGCTCGCATGAAGAAATTCTAAGTCCAGGTTACGACATACTTATGAATTAAAAGCCGGGCTCAGGCTCGCACGAAGAAATTATAAGTCTAGGTTCCGACCTACTTACGAATTAAAAGCCAGGCTAAGGCTCGCTCGAATAAATTCTAACTTTAAGTTTCGACCTACTTACGAATTAAAAGCCGGGCTCAGACTCGCACGAAAAAATTTTAAGTCTAGGTTCCGACCTAATTACGAATTAAAAGTTTTGCATAACTTGAGCAAACTAAAAGCTTTGCATAAATTGAATGGTCATTACATTGAAATTTTGTTTTACATAATAATATTTATCTAAAATTGAGAAGATACGTCAGGCTCAGGAGCGGGCAAATTAAGGCATGGACCAAGGTCGAACTAAAAATCGCCATCTAAGAGATCGGGATAGTCAATAGCTTCGAGCTTGGCCTTGTACTTAGCCTCCCTTTCCTGCAGCTGTTGATATCGGGCTGTTGACCAAGGCACTTGATCGTACCCATAGCCTGGCTTAGCAATAGCTCGCTTGGATCCGCCTTGGCGCGGCCATCAAAATGCTTCTTCAACTTTTCAAAGCGAGCTGCACATCGGGACCCAGCGTCTAGCCATTGCCTTTTTATCCGCTCATTCTCCTCCTCAATCTTCTTCCTCGGTCTTCTTCCTCGCCCCTGACATCCGACTTCTCAAATCGGTGACCTTTTTCCTTGCCAAATTCCTCTCGGAGCACACAGTCGCAAGATCAGCCTAGCTTTTCCTCAGCTTGGTCTGAAAGTTGGAGGCTACCGCGGTAAGATTCTCCGACCTAATCCTCTCCTCTTTAAGCACTTCCTCAAGCTTAGCAACCATCTCCTTGGCAACCAAAGCCTCCTCCCGAGCCAACTCGAGAGCACGCCTAACCCCTGTTATCCTTTCAGTCTCGAGCTCCATTTCAAGATGGAGGACTTCTTGATGTGCAGCCCAGTTTTCTTGCGTCATCATCTCCACATCCTTAGAAGTTTTCTCAGCTTCAGCTCGAGCTCCTTCAGTCTCCTCTCGAGCTATCTTCAACTCGCGCTCATACAGAGATATGGAATCGGTGAAGTAGAACATCGACTAAATAAAAAAAATGAGGTCGAGATATGTCAACATATCCAAGTTAAGCCCTGAGATACATGTTCAAAAGAGTCTGGGAAGACAAGTTCACTAACTGCCGGAAAAGAAACCGAGGCACACGTAACAGTCTGCACTAGCCCAGTGCATGCCTCGCTATCGAAGAAGATACTTTTATCTTTCACCTTGTAGGCATGTTCTTCCGCAGACGCGGTGTCCTCGCCAGCTAGCTCAATAGATGCCTCGGAGTCAGCAACAGCACCCCCTTCAACCAGCTCGGGACACACCTCCGGAATGCCAACTATAGTCCTGGTCTCCGCATCAATTTTCTTCATTTTAGAAGTCTTCGCTTTCTTACAAGACTTCTCCTTCCTGGAGGACCTTTGCCATTTCCTACCTTTCTCACGAACCTCGGCATGAGCTAGCATTATCCCAGCAACGGGAACAGAATTATCTCCAACCTGTACAGAAGGGTTCCCTTCGGGAACCATATCGGTCTCATCACCAACCACATCATTACCACCATCTGTAGTTTGCCCGACCTCGAGAAGCGGAATGGTCATTTGTCGATCAGATTCATTATCTAACCCGCCCCGGCCTGAAGAACTAATCTCCGCCCTCAATTCATCAGCGAGCGTAGGCAGTTAAATCTGAGATTCTTCATCGTTGGACCACCTGCACAAAGAGCAAGGCATTAGATTCACGACGTAGGAACCCGGCCAAAATGTCAAATCTAAAAACTCATACCTAGAGTTACCCGCCGTAGTGCTTTCTGTATCATCTCCGCGTAGATATCACTCCACTGACTACAGGCCACCGACTGAATAGCTTTCAGACTCGTAAAGAAATCTTCAGGATACCGAGCTCCTATCGGGTGATGATCTGAAATAAGAAACATAAGAGCAGTCGAAGAAGATTACAAACAAAAACAATTATCCGAACTCGTTTCCTCTACCAGGAAAGAAATTCCAGGCGGTTTGGTAAAATATGCCCTCAACCAGGCCGCACGCCTTTTGCCTTCACATAAAAATAGTAGCGTGACTAATCGTTGATCTTGCTCGGTTTATCAGTCACGATCTCCAGCTAAGATTTAAAGGCCGCATAGTACGTTCCGAGGATGGTTTGATTCGCCTTATGAACAGTCAACTCTTCGAAGAAACGACAATCCATTTTGATACCACACTTGGCTACCAGCACATACCAGAGCACAGCGAAGTTTGGCCGGAAAACTACGAAAACAAAAAAAAGCAGAGAGATCGGGAAAGAAAGAAGTACATGTGAACGAAATAAGCTCTTGAATGAAAATAAGAGAAGAGGGGAAGAGAATTTATAGAGAAGCGATAGCTAGGGTAAGTCCAATCGACGCGACTCCTCGACTTCGGCTCATGCGAAATGGAGCAATAACTAGGGCAAGTCCAATCGATGCCCATTTATGAATTAAATCCCAACAAGCCAACCAACCTAGGCACGTGTCAGTTCGGGCATTGGGCTCAAGACAACTCCACCGTTAAATCTTTACTATAAATACACCCACCTCATTTATTGATAGAGGGATCGTGAAATCATAAGAAAATATATAAACTCTTCTACTTCCATTATCTTCCGGAACTGTCTTATTTACCGAACTGAAATTCCACAAGTTAACCCGACCTGATTATTATACTGACCTCTATTCTATACAACGAAAATCTCGACCTATCTTAAATAAACTTGCTGTGATCTTATCCTCCAACAAAACCTATCATAACACAAAATGCCCCAATTCCATATTACATTCAATTCAATTCTCAAAATCTATAATCTATACTCTACATAACTTCACACAATAAAAGATTGCAACCACAAGAGAATCATAAGTCTACATTTTGGGAATAAAGAATCTGTAAGAATTGGTTACTCATAAACGTATCAGATTTGAATTAAGAAGAAGAGATCAAAGTTTAAGTGTTTACCTAACATTATCGCTTCTCTGCAGGATAAATTTGAGTGAGATCGTTCACTTGAGATAGTGTAAGCAGAGAAGGGTACGGCCGACCAAAATTTCTCAATCAAATGATGATGTGGCAGAGTCACTTGAACTCATAAACAAAGTATCTCTTAAAAATTGTAATCATTTATGACATCACTCTTACATCTAAATTTTTTCACTTAAACTATATTGTATAGACTTTTATTTTCTTTAAATATGAATAAAACACTTATAAAATCAACTTTTCTGTAACTCCAATTGCAATAATTAAAAGATATAAATATAAACAAACAAAAAAAGCCACAGAGTAGTGCATATATATTACCTAGTTATTATAAAAACTAAACGAACAAAAACTAAAAATCTAAAAATTATGTAGAAAATTAAACACAAAATATTAAACAGTAAAATATAAATATTTGTTAGAATGATTAAGAAAACATTGGCTCGTGGTATACCGCGGATTCGACTCTAGTATCTTTTACAATTTACAATAAACTAAATCAATGCTGACCAAAAAAAATAATAAATTTAACAATTTGGGTAAGTACACAATAATAGAGTCCAACCCATAAAGTTTGGGTAAGCACACAATAATAGAGACCAGCCCATTAAGCTCCAAGATCATAACAATATGGATCTTAATTTGAATCTAAAATCAGCAAGCCCAAGATAATTAAATGAGGAACATCCCCGAAAGAAAACATTGTCGTTTCAACAGAGTAGAGCTAAGACTAGTTTCAACGCAGTATCTTAGATAAGTTTCTTAGGCATTATTAGGAATAAATTAAATGAAAATTAAGAAATATTCTTAAGAACCGATCCTTAATTTAGGATCTTAAAAGCACCCTCAATGGAGGGTTCTAAGATGGGGTTCTTACACTATTTTAAAATTAAAATAGTAATAAACTAACATAAGGTTCTTACACTATTCATTAAATTGTTTCTTAAAACTCTTACTTAAGAACCTTTTGTGAGGATTCTAAGAAGAGTTTCTTACACTATTCAATTATTTATTAATATTTTAATATATTTTATTTTTTTAGAACCTCATCTTAGAACCCTCCATTGAGGGTGCTCTAAGAACAGACTCTTAATATCCACGTGTAAGTTAATTAATATCATATCCGTTAAAGAAGGATCAAATGCTGGACTGACCTTATGGAAAGAAAAGGGAGCTGTATGACCTCCATGTAATCTACATGACCTTCATTTAACCCACATATGTGATATTCCCATTTTAATCTTGATTTAATTAAAAAAAAAAAGTCAGCTCCTGCATTTGGTCCGACGACGACGACGACTTCGTCATTTGACCCCGACGACATGAATCTCCGACGATGACAACACGAAGCTGCTGCGAGCTTCCTCAGACAAGCCTCCTGCGTCGCCGGCGATCTCACTTCCTCTTCTCCGGTTATACAGCTCCCAAACTCCTTCCTCTTCTCCGAAATCCTCAAACTCCTTCCGCCATTAACAACGAGGTGAGTCCACTTTCAATCTTTTCAATATGTTTTTTATGAGTTTTAATCTCTTCGATATAAGTGTTATACATGAGTAATAGCTTATATTCGAGTTTGGATTTAAGCCATTTTCAAATCTTGTTTTGGAATTCGTCGATCGGATCTGGGTAGAATCGCAGTTACTGTTGGTAAAGTAAGTTTGAAAGTTAAACTGAAGTTAAACTATGTTACAGGGTTAAACTAAGTTAAACTATGTTGCAGGAGTTAAACTAAGTTAAACTATATTGCAGAAGTTAAACTAAGTTAAACTATACACACTATAGACTGATGTTTTTTTATTATTTGTTTGCAGGGGACAATGACGCTCATTTATTTTGATTATGGTGGATATTATTCACATAGGGGAGATGTTGTTAAATAGAATCCAAGAGAAGTTTAAATATATTTTATATTTACTTATGGTGGTGCGGAGGAATTCAATTACTCATCGTTGCTTGAGAAAATTAGCAGAAAAGTGAATGTAGACGAAGTGACGAGGCTGAAATTAAGTTACATTCATGGAGTATTGCAGAGAGTATCATATATCTATGATAACAATGATGTCTTGGGATACATATGGTTATGTGAAAATAAAGAGCAAGTTGTTTTGCACGTCGAGGTAGTGGAAGGTGTTGAACAAACCCGGAAAAGTTCACAAGCTTCAAGACATGAGATATCATCTGGTAAATCAAGTAGAGTTATGGGAATTTGTGACGATGTTAGGAATGATGCTGGAGATAATATAGATAGAGTTAGTTGGTTACCAGAAATTGGTTAATCATCAGAAAGTATTGCTGGATAGGATATTGTTCCTTGTAATCCAGATATTGGAAATAATGAATAGGGTGTCGATGATTGTGAAGGTACACATGTTAATTTGGATGTCGTTGACTATCGAGGCACAATTTCTTATCCGGATGTGGATAACTATCAAGGTTCACCTGTTGTAGAACCAGATGAGGTTGTGGATGTTGTAAAGGTTGAATGGGATGATGGTATTGATATGAGGGTAAAACAAGAATTTGATAGTAAGCGCGAAGTCCAAGATTTAATTGATAGAGCTGTACACAAGCATTGCTTTGAGGTCGCTACGATCAATTCGACACGTAAGTTTTTAGTGTATAAATGTCAAGGTATTGGTTGCAAATGGTCAGTATGAGTTGCGACGGAAAAGGGTTCAGATCGTTGGTCTGTTAGAACATACAACAAGATGCATACATGCTCTCGGCTAACTTCGAGTACAAGCAACATTAAAAAAAAGGGAACACCGCGATTAGTTGCATCAGTTGTGCATGAGGATTATCCGGATCAATTTGAAACTCCAACCCCAAAAATGTTGATGGGTTTAGTGCAAAGAAGGCTAAGTTGTGAGGTCTCATATAGTACCGCTTTGAGAGGAAAAAAACTAGCGGTAGCTGACTTGCGCGGCAGTCCAAAAGATTGCTATAAAATGTTGCCTTCTTATTTGTACATGTTGGAGAAGATGAATCAAGGTACGTTAACACGGCTGGAATGTGGTGAAGGAAACAAGTTTAAGTATGTATTCTTTGCATTGGGTGTGCTAGTATAGAAGGATTTAAAGTAATGCGGAAAGTTATCATCGTGGATGGGACTTTTCTTAAAACTGTATATGGTGGAGTTCTTATTGTTGCAACTGCTCAAGATCCAGAGCATCACAATTATCCTCTCGCTTTTGCGGTAGTAGACAGTGAAAACGATGCAAGTTGGAGGTGGTTTCTCCAAACGTTGAAAACAGTTGTGCCAGATCACCCTGAGCTTGTGTTCGTTTCGGACAGAAATAAAAGCATCATAAAAACTGTAGGGGAGGTGTATCCCAATGCTAAGCATGGATACTGTTTGTGGCATATGTCTCAGAATGTGAAATCGCGTGCTTATGGCGCTAACAAAAAAGACGTTGCAGTCCAGTTTAGAGAATGCGGTCGGACTTACACAGAGGTTGAGTTCCTCCGACTTTATCAAGAATTTAGGATAAGGCATCCTAAATGTGGTGAGTATCTAGATGAAAGTGTTGACGATTGTAAGTGGGCAAGATGCTATTTTCCAGGAGAAAGATACAACATATGCACCACTAGTTCTGTTGAATGTATCAATGGTGTGTTCAAAGATCAAAGAAATTACTCGTTGCTACCATTGTTTGATTCGATTATTGCCAATATTTGTGAATGGTCCAACAAGCATAGGAAGGCTGCCGCGGAGGTACCAACTACTTAGAAACTAGTACTTTTTGTCTATAAGTTATTGCACAAGAGATGTGAGATTGCAAAAAAGTTACCAGTATCTGAGCTAAATAGTTTTATGCCTGAATACACGGTGCTTGGAGAAGATGGAAAATGTTACATGGTTGATCTTAGAAGCAAAATTTGTATTTGTAGGCGTTATGGGATAGAAAAATATCCATGTGAACATGCGATTGCTGCAACTATGTTCCACGGAAAAATGTCAGAGGTCGATCTACATGAATGCTGTTCATGTTATTATTTTTCTGAGAATTGGGTGACGGCTTACTGTAAGACCATCTATCCAGTACCGAATACATCTGCGTGGGTAGTTCCTACTCATATTACTGGTAGATGCGTTTTGCCTCCAGATTACCAAAAAAAAAAGGGAAGAACTCAACAGGCTAGGTTTCCATCAGTTGGAGAACATCGAGGAAGAATGAGATCCCAAGGACTTGGAAGTTACTTTAATATGTCGACATAATTTATTTATTTAAATTTCTTGAATTAAGACTTGCGGTTGTTTTTTTTGTTGCTGGATGTGTATTTGATATATCAGGTATAACTCCCTAAATCAAGTTAAACTATATCAAATTTTTGTATTAAAAGTTAAACCACTGTTAAACTACTGTTAAACTAATATTGTTAAACGGAAGTTAAACTACCGTTAAACCGAAGGTAAATAGGTCATCTTAACAAACTTAATTCTTCAACATTCATAATGGTCAAACAAAATATAGTTGTAGCATATGGTTAATCTTAGTTAATAGTTAAAATTATAAAAAAATAAAATTTTAAAATATAATGCATGTTCAGTTTGAAATCTCGGTAAAAACCATATACAATGTATGTTACTTAGTTATTACTATCATCTGAATTGTAAAATAAAATAAACGGATCAATTTAATATATATTGATTCATAATACGATGTTATATGTGTGTTAAAATGAAATTTCAGAAAGGTAAACTATATGAAATCTTTTTAAATAGGGTTAAACTAGGTTTTTGGTTTTTAAGATGGAAGTTAAACTATGTGTAACTTTGTTAAACTAGATTTTTGGTTAAACTAGGTGGTTAAACTCTATGGAAACAAAAATGAATGACGGCGCCATTTTTTAAATTAAAAGTAATGACGGCGCCATTTTTTTTTATTAGTAATTTTTTTTTTTAATTCATTAATTTTTAATTTAAGTTAAACTGAGTTAAACTGAGTTAAACTGAAGTCAAACTGAAGTTAAACTGAAGTTAAATTGAAGTTAAATGGAAGTTAAACTGAAGTTAAACTGAAGGTAAACTAAGTTCACATAAATTCCTAAAATAACAAATTCAAACTGAAACACTTTTGCCAAACTAGAGGTTCAACAAACAAATCCAAACTGAAACCACTTTTGCCAGGTTCAACAACACAAATCCAAAGTGAAATACTTTTGCCAACATTTATGTCTTTTGTCTTTTGCTTGCTCTCCCTCCTCTTCCTCCTCTTCCTCCTCTACTACCTTTACCTCCTCGACCTTTTTTCTCCCCAGTATAAGGTTAGGCAAGAAGACGTTTCCTCTTCTTGCCTAACCCTTCATCCTCATTTTCGGGAGGACTGTCCACATCTATAACCAAATTGACCGTAGGCACTTCATGAGGAGGAATCCAAACAACCATTGCAGTTAGAGGATCTATAGCTGCACATATATAAAATATTTATTTAACAAGTTAAACTGAAATTTAAATACAAGATATGACAAGATTAAATTAAGTACCTTTAGCATCATTGTCGTCCTTGGCATCCACATCTATCACCTCTTTCTCATCCTCATCCTTCTCCACCTCTTTCTCCACAGCCTCCTCCTCCTTCTCCACCTCTTTCTCCACAGCCTCCGCCTCCTTCTCCTCCTCTTTCTCCTCCTTCTACACAGCCTCCTCCTCCACCTCTTCCTTCTCCTCCTCCACCTCCTCCTCCGTATCCTCTTCATCCTCCTCCTCCTTCTCCACAGCCTCCTCCTCTGCCTCTTCCTTCTTCACCTCCTCCTTCTCCACAGCCTCCTCCTCTGCCTCTTCCTTCTCCTCCTCCTCCGTATCCTCTTCATCCTCCTCCTCCTTCTCCACCTCCTCCTTCTCCACAGCCTCCTCCTTTGCCTCTTCCTTCTCCTCCTCCACCTCCTCCTCTGTATCCTCTTCATCCTCCTCCTCCTTCTCCACAGACTCCTCCTCCTCCTCCTCCACCTTCTCCTCCTCCTCCTTATCCCCTTCATCATCAGTATCATCCTCGTCATCAGTATCACCACACGTCTCAATCACTCTTTTCCCAGCAGCTTTATCATATACATTTGCAATAGGAGAGGTCATGGGCGACCCTATAGAAATTGTTGAAGTAGTTAGTCCATTTTATTAAAAAAAAATAATGCAAATTATTTGAGAAACATATACTTACATCTCCCAGGACTGTCATTGTTAAAATCTTCGTCCACGAAAACAGGTTCACCACTCTTGGATTTCTCCAGGAGATCAATCCTACTTGTCAAACTACCTACCTTAACATCCAGATCACCAACCTTACTATTAAGGGTTTTGAACCCTTCCATAATTGCCTTGGACATTTCAGCAATTGATTCATGGAGCCCGGGGTGTGTATCGAGCAGCGAGCAAGCAGCAAGGCAGCAGCGAAGCGAGCAAGAGCAGCAGGCGCAGCACATATCAATAGCACCAGTAGCACGAGTAGGATGGTTTCTATGAGCCAGATCTCTTTCCAAGAGATCCGTCCACAATATAAGCCCACCATTCGATATAATGGTGGTCCAACCATTAACTATCATGTCGTACTGTAAATCATCCTCCTCACCCATGATTTCCTCCATCATATCCCGCTCCTCACCTTTAGCCTCCAAGATGCTTGCAATTTCCTGTGACATATACATAAACTTAGTTAAACTACTTGTTAAACTGAAGTTAAACTGCGTTAAACTACTAGTTAAACTGCGTTAAACTACTTGTTAAACCGAAGTTAAACTGCGTTAAACAGAAGTTAAACAATGTTAAACTAAAGTTAAACAACGTTAAAATGAAGTTAAACTATAGCTAAACTACTTTAAACTTAACTAACCGTGGAATTCCCAAGAGCTGTGTAGATGTCTCCCAACCCGAAACCCTTTGTGTTCAATTCTTTGAACCTTCCCTTCCACATCTTAGGGCATTGGTCTTCACATGGGATTTTCTCTCTAAAATGCTTCTTCAAATTGGGAATGGCTTCAAATGGGAATAACTGTACATAAGACACATAGATTAACACATATTTTAACACATAATTAAATATATATTTTAACTAATATAATAAATTAAATTTTACCTCAAATGGCAAGATAAATCCTGGAATTACCGTACTAGGGCTGACAGTACCCTTCATCCGCTCCAGAATTTTCAGGATCTCACTTTCTAAGTCCTCAAATGTAAGACGTCCCCACAGGAAAGTCAAACATTTCGGTAAATCATTCACAATCCTCCTAGTAAAGGGATCTATCAGTCCTGTGACCTTCACTTTGCCTCTTATCACTGTGGCTAGAAACCATAAAATAGTCATCTTCAACCTATCATCTGAAGCTTTCATCGAGGACAGCTTCTTAAAAACATGTTCCGGCCAAGGCGTAGCGTTCTTCCCAAAATACTTCGTTACCAGCTAGTTCCCACCGAGATTTTCATAGTTCTCTGGGTAATGGTGGCAGTATAAGCCACAGAGAAGACCATGTTCCCTAAGACCGTACCTTACGGGAACTCCATTTACAACGAACCACATTTGATGTGGCTTCTCCGTCCTTGCCATCCTTTGGATGAAGCTCTAAGCACCCATTACCTTCCGGTTATTCTCGTGATGCATATGGAAGATGTGCTTGAACTGTGGATGTCGGAGGAACCACCTAAGCTCTTTTCCACCAAGATCCCTTATGAATTGGACACACTTACTAGGATCACACCGTGTACCAATCTTCGTGATCTTTGAGTACTGGCTAGGCTCAAAGAAGAACCCCAACGGCTGTACAGGTACCTACATTCAAAACAGTAAAATAAGTAATGTTAACAATAGTTTAACAATAGTTTAACGATAGTTTAACGATAGTTTAACGATAGTTTAACGATAGTTTAACATTAGTTTAACATTAGTTTAACATTAGTTTTATAATAGTTTAACAATAGCTTAACATTAGCTTAACATTAGCTTAACATTAGCTTAACATTAGCTTAACATTAGCTTAACATTAACTCTAGTTTAACTCTAGTTTAACTCTAGTTTAACTCTAGTTTAACATGTAAAACACTAAGGCTGCAAGTTTAACCCTATTTTAACATTAGTTTAACAACAGTTTAACACTAGTTTAGTATTAGTTTAACTCTAGTTTTACCTAAAATTTAACTCTACTTTAACATGTCAAACACAAAGGCTGCAAGTGCAACTCTAGTTTAACTCTAATACTTACAATGTTTTCCTCAGCACCACCAGTATATGTACCCGATCCGCCTACTTCTTGAGAAGGCTGCAAGAAAAACGATATAAAAACATGTTAAACTAGTTTAATTACATGTTAAAGCAATTCTTAATTATTAATCATAATCAAATAATTCAAAAACCATACCCTATGCTTTCTTTTTGTCCTCAATTCCTTTTTTTGGATCGAACGGGAACTATCACCAACTGCTAGATCTTTAGGATCCTTCACATTTCCAATTCTCTTCCTCATCGTCTTCAATTTATATACCTATCACAAACCTGCAAAACATCCAATACAATTCATACTTAATCCCTAAATTGAAGATCCTAAATCGATACCCCAATTCGAAACCCTAAATTCATCAATTCCTCTTCCACGAACCCCTAACAAAACAATGTCTAATCTCTAAACCTAAAATTTAAGTTTCAGTAGTTTGAAATTGAACAAGTAAACATTAGTTTACCTTCAGTTTAACCCGAAGATAACCCAAAGATGACGAGGACCAGAATTGCAATTACCCTAAATTCATAAATTCCTCTTCCACGGTGAACCCCTAACAAAAATATGACTCTAAACCCAAAATTGAAGTTTCAGTAGTTTTCAATTGAACAAGTAAATATTTGTTTACCTTCAGTTTAACCCGAAGATAACCCGAAGATGACGAGGACCAGATGACGAAGAAGAAGATTTGGAAGAAAGAAGAAATCGAGAGAGGAAGAGGAAACCGAAAATAATAAGAAATGGGAAGAGAACGCTGGATTTCGAAGCTTAAGTAACAGAGATTTGCAGTTCGGGTTTGAGCTCGAAGAGATTAATGGCGGAATCAAATACGGAGAGGGAGTGGGGTGAGTGGAGAAAGAGAAGGAGAGGAGAGGGAGTGGGGCGAGAGGGAAGGTTAGGGGAGTGGTTTTTTTGTAATAACCATAAATTTTAAAGGTTATATGGTCTTTTACACATTTTTAACATTAAAAAAATCAAAAAAAAAATATTAAATTTTGAAGGTTATTTTAGCACATTGAAAAAGCTGGAAGATTAGTCCATTTGATCCGTTAAAGAACCTAACAATCAATCTCCTTCAATCACTTACGCTGACAATGGCCAGAAAGCACAATTACGAAGCAGTCACTAACCATAATTTAAGTCCCATTTTGGTTAAAAATATCGGTTTAGACCGGTTAAGAAATCATTACTCAATCGTCTCTTACATCTCAAACTCTCAAAATTCCAACTTTTCTTGGGGTTTTACTGAAATGGTGGTGTTGAGTTGTTTACGCGCCTCATCTCTCTCTCAAACGCGTCACCGTTTCTCTACTCTTTCTCTTCTCTTCTTCTCCCACCCTCCTCTTCTCTTCTCACCGTCACGGTCATCATCACCATCACCGCCTCCTCCCCGCCGATTCTTCTCATCTACACCACAATTCCCAATCAATTCTGATTCTTCTTTACCAGTTCTGGCCGTGGTTCATTATCTCGACGGGTTTCATCAGTTTACAGGATTACCTTGGTGGATGATTATTGCATCTTCTACTGTTGCTGTTAGATTAGCTTTATTGCCTTTACTTATACTTCAACTCAAGAAATTGAAGAAGATCTCTGAGTTGTTACCTCACTGTTAGTGCTCTATTCTTTTTCTATCATTGATAAAGTTAGAAGCTTGTTCTAATCTTTTATTTTTTCTTACAGTGCCTATGCCAATCCCAGAGAAACCAACCTTTAAAGCATCTCTTGACCAATTTTCTCATTTCTTAAAAGAGAGTAGAGCAATTGGCTGCCCTTCGTTTTTCTGGTTTTTCCCATACTTATCAGTCCAGGTTAAAGTATTTCTTTTGTGAATTGTTTTTGTGGTTTTCTGTGTTGATACATTTAATAAATAGTTCATGTGTTTGCATCATATTCATTCTTCACTTACCCTTTTGGCTTTCATCATCTGCAGCTCCCATGCTTTTTCTTGTTGATGGCTAGTATCCGGAAGATGTCACTAGATGGCCATCCTGGGTTTGATTCTGTAAGTTGACACTGCATAAGAACGATTTGTATAGTTGGATTAAAAAATCTGCTACCTTGTCAGGTGTAAATTAGCAGTTTCCCTGGTGGTTTTGTTTCTTTATGCCAATTCTCCTTAATGCTAATTCTGCTGAGTCAACTAGAATACTTTTAGTTTTGTTTTAACGTATGGGACAATAACAATCATCGGCAGGCAGTAATATTAATGGTTAGCACCAGTTTTCTTAGTAAGCACCATCAGCGTAACTATGATGCACTCTGCATTGCTTAAAAGCAAATCAGTTTTGTTTTCTAACACAGGCTAGCTTTGAATAGTAGAGGGTGGGTGCGTTGGCCCTTAGTTTATATGTTCTTGTGCTTTAAATAGTGTCAACCAGTTTTAAAGTCCATATGATATTAGAAAAAAGAGAAAGTTTATGACTGTCTTGATTCTGATGAGAAATGAAATCTTCTTTGGCATCAAGTAAAACTCTTCTCTGCTCTTTTCCTCGTGGGGGTTCCTTTGGTTGAGTTTGCATATGTTTATACGCCATCTGATTGGTGAATAATGCAAGTCTAGCTGGCTGCAATCTAAGTTTGACAATAATAGGCTAGATCGACAATTTTAGGATTGACTAGTCTTGCTACATTGCTTATATGTCTTTTGTACTTTATAGCTGAAATATACTTTTCCATTATATGTGAGATGTATATGCTCGAACGTTTATTTGTGAGTTGTTTGTTTATTTGTATAGTAAGTTTTTAGTTTAGTTGTTGTAATTGGACCATCATATGGAAATTAGATCTTAGTACTAGAATTAAAATAGACTGTGTACCTGGAAACTGGTGGTACTCGAGTATATCTTACCTGAACCTGTCCTTCAATATTCCCAGATGGTGCTTCTGAGACTGAGCTACTATCTTTATCTTTGCAGGGTGGTGCCTTATGGTTCCAGAATTTGAGTGCTCTTCCTGATGGCTCGTTTGGACCAGTCTTTCCAATTTTAATTGCTTGTTTTCATTACCTTAATATACAGGTTTTTGCAAATACTTGGAACTTGTTACTCTTAGAATTTATTTGTTCTGTAGTATTGTTACCAATAGAGCATTCAAATTGCAGGTGACAGTATTAGATATCTTGTACTTATAACTTTTAATCTTTTTTCCAGATTTCTTTTGATTCATTCACAGTTCGTCAAACTACTGGCTTGACTGGGTTGCTCATGAGAGTGAGTTGAACAAGTCCTATTTGCTGCTTTGGTTACGTATGTCTTACGATTTTAGTTTATGGACTTGAACCACTAATTCTTTTATACCATGAAGATATATTGGTATTGTTAGTGATGTAGTGATCTTATCATGTCCATGTTGCTGTTTTGTTAATGATATTATATTTCATTCAGATTCTCAAGATTGTACTTGTTTCTGTGTTTGTAGTATTACAAGTTATATTTGGAGATCTTAAGCATTCCTCTGTTTTTTGTTGGCTATGCTATTCCACAGGTAAGTAATTTCTTCCATCTCTTCCGCAGCTATTTTTAATCTGTCAATTTACGTCAGAAATCTTTTTGCTGGCTTATTCTTGCCTAAATCTTTATCTTTTGGACTTTTAGTTATCTCTCTACTCATTATCTTACCGTCTTTTTCTTTCTTGTGTTGAACATATTCTTACTTATTTTTTGGGTGAGTCTGCTGTTTATTTAGTCATGTGATTGTTCTGACATTAGTCCTCTTGTTCTGTTTATTCTATCTACATATTTTCTTCCATTTATCTTTTCTTTTAGAGGCTCTAAATTGTCCTTCATTTCTTGCTTCTGTGTATGAAACTAAAACTAGCGCTTCTGCTTTTGTGCCACCATATTTTTCTGAAAACTAGCATTTTTTTCTTTTCCTTTTCAGGGAAGTCTTGTCTATTGGGTAACCAATAGCTCAGTAAATATATTTCAGGTATGCTATCTTTGTCTTATTTCGGTATTCGTAGTGGAAGATGCATTTCCTTGTTTTATTTTCTCAGTATTGAAGAATCGGTAATGGTGGTTATTTGCTTTCCATTAAAATAAAATCTAAGAAAAGTGGAATTTTTTTTTTCCTTTTCTCATGCCTATATGTTGTTTTCTGCAAGTGAAGATCAAACAACAAACTAAAATGTTAAAATGGACTGATAGGTTGTTAGCCATGGTAGAATTGATGTAACTATGTTGGTGAGATATGTTTAGTGACTGCACTTGTTGAACATAATTGATTCAAACGTTAAAAGAGAATTGTGTTACACACGGCTGTTAGAAACTGGACTGGTGACTCATACAGAATTGACTTAGGGTAGAGGATCTTAAAATGCGTAATTCCTCACTGAGAAATCTCAACGTTGCAGCAATTATCTCTCAAGCACCCTACACTAGGAGCAAAACTTGGTTTACTGAGCCAGGGGTCGTCACCAGGTCTTGAACATTCCATGGAGATCAATGAATCTGTGATCAAATATGTGGACTCTTTCTCTCCTGACTTTAACACCAGAAGAACTTCTTTCTGTAAGTAGTTAGAAAATGACTACCTATTTGATCATCTCAACTTGTATGTTTCATTTTTTCTTAAATGAATTTGGTTTCAGCTCTCAGTTCAGGTCTTGTCAAAAGGTGATAAAGAAACATCCATTCAGTTACTTCGGTGTGTATTTCCAAAGACTTTCTTCCTCGTCCCTTAGTATCCATTACCGACATTTACAAGCCATGTTCACTGGATGAGTATTATTGTCGACAGATTAGCTCTTGAAAAGGATCCTGGATATGTAAGAGGTTTGGTTCTCATGGGACAGGCTTTGTTGCAGAAGACACAGCTGTCAGAAGCTACTGAGTATTTAGAGCTTGCTATCTCCAAGGTTAAAACTCTTTCATGCATGTCTTTCTACCTATTGGTCCTTTCTGTAGTCTTGATGTCAAATGGATTTGTATGTTCAATATGTGATTGGTTCCTTCTGCTTATTGACTATGTAGTGAGGTTACCTTTTTACTAAAGCAGCACTATTCATTTGTTTCTTTCTCAGCTCCTTGATGAGGCTGCATCTGATGCTGAAGATGTTGAACTTTTAACGCTTGCATCTCAATGGGCTGGTGCTGCATATGTACAACAGGTTAGACCAATCATTATTTTTTGAATATGATAGTCATGAAAATGCCTCAGGTCCTGAATCTAAAATCAGTCGTCTATTATGACTCCTTTGCTTAGTTCCAATTCATCAGTTGACAAAATCGATTTGGTGAATGTTATTGGTGAATTTGGTCGGAAGTCGATTTCAAGCCTGACATTTGGTATTTGTTGCAGGGAAATATGAAAAGGGGAATCACACACTTGGAAAGAGTAGCTCAACTGAAAGAACCCGGTGATCCTAAAAGCAAAGAGCATTACTTTGAGTCATTGTTGCTTCTTTCAAGGTACTACATTTACAGCAGAATAAAATTGTCACAATACAGATATATAGGTAAAGAAGCATATATAACACTGAATTATGAGCAATGTGAAAACAAAAGCTTTTGTTATTGCAGCGCTTTGTACAAAGAAGGGCAAAGTGATGAAGCTGCGAAGATTTTATGTGTAGTAGTGAATCACAATCCAGCTTACAAGCCTCTGCTGGAACAATGTGAAGATGAGAATGAGCTAGTTAGCGATCTTGTCACTCGCAGGAAGGACCATTTCTGAAACTTCTCCCCCTTTACTCCATTGTAAGTATTTGATTATTTGATTATTAGTGGAGACTGTTCAAAATGTAATCCAATTGGTAGAGAAATAAGAAAACATACATAACCAACAAAAGTAGGATCAAAAGTCACAAGAAAAAATACAAGTAATGTTGAGTTTTGCTACACAACACATACTTGAGACTTTAAAAAGTCCTAAAAAATATGATCCAAAGATAAGAGACAACACAAGTTTTGTTAATCACTATATCCACAAAACCATAAAAAGAAAATACTTCATCAAAACAAAGACAGACTCGTGTCAGCTTACTGGATAAGATACCTTCATATTTGTCTTTGAACACTTCTCCAGATTGATCTTCTTCTATTTCATCACCAGATTCCCCATCAAGATCTGCATTCTACATTCATTAACGTCGAAAGCTTGGAAGCTACTGCTGTGACCACTATCTTTTTGCTCACTTCTGAGGGGCCATAGTTAAATATAAATAGATGTTCCATTCGAAATTTTGAGACCTTAGATAGGTCGAAATCCAAGTCACCGGAGCTTACTAAGCTGTGGACTTTGCAATGATGCAATTGTTCTGAAACCATATGTTCTCCAGCTTGATGGTTAGGTGAAATCACAACGCAAATCTTGAATCTGTTGAAAGCAGAATGGGGAATGTCTAAGGAATTTCCTTTAGCTCGGTGATCGAACTCTGCAGGTACTTCTCTTCCAGGTAGCTCTGGCAGTGACGTGATTTTCTTACAGCTTGATAAATTAAAGTATTGTAGATCATGAAGACCTTTGATGCAATCTATAATCCGCTCAATACAACTATTGCTTAGGTTTAGACGCCTTACATTCATGGGGAGATGTGTTAAGGTCTTGAGATTGCTACTGCACTTAAATCAATATACTTAAGACCAGAGCAATGCCTAATTGATGCAGGCACTTCTTCTATCGTCGTCTCTGTTACAGCGAGACTCATGATGTTGTTAGGAAACGAGATGACCATATGAAATTCAGATAGAAATTTTATTTCGGGTTTTTGGATATAGTTTTCGGTTTTCAGTTCGGTTTCGGATAATTCGGATAGAAACATTTAGAAACCACGGATAGAAACGTTTAGAAACCACGGATAGAAACATTTAGAAACCGTTTTGGGTTTTATGACTATTTGGTTTGGTTTCGAATCCGGATTTTTCGGTTTGGCTTTTCGTTTTGGATTTTATGCCCAGGTCTACTGAGGATGTAAACCATTTTCAGTTGTTCATGGCATAACTTTGTAGATTAGAACTAATGTAATCCAATTGAAATATAAATAAGAAAACATGCAAAACCAGTAAAACTAGGAACCAAAAGTCAGAAGAAAAATACAGATAAAAGTTGAGTTTTGCTACACGACACTTGTTTAAGACTTGAGAGTCCTGAACATAGGACACCATCAAACTTAGTTTATTCCGATAAAAGACATAAGAAAGCGAAGTCTAAGAGTAAGATTTGCAAGTTGATGAGTGTCAAGATGGTTCAAGCTAGACCGAGGAGGCTCCACCACACCAGTGAAGACAAAAAGAGCCTTTAACTCCTCTGCACAAGTAGCACTCCTTGCAACACTATATCCTACTACCTTCCTTAACGCCTCCATCTTTTCCCATATTTGCTCCTCACTATACACCTGCAAATCCAAAACCATTACATATTTGGATCATTTTGACATTAGCTTCAAACGCAATACAGATCCTACAATTAGATTTAGATCCCCCACCATAATTACCGAGCTTTGAGTTCGAAAATGTTACTAACATGCCTAATGATGCGATAATTAAAACAGTATCACACTTGAAAATACATCACTGCAAAGTAGATTCAAGGCACCTCCCATCAAAGAAGTCTAAACCACCATGTCTAGCTAATGACACAAACAAAGATTTACAAAGAAGGAACACAACCAAGAATATGACATTTTAGAAACCGGTTACCTGCACGCCCGGTTTTCTTCTTTTTCTTAGTTGTGTTTTTTCGTTTATCTTCTCCGGTTCCACGTGGCTCACTAGCTTGGTCTATCGGCTGAACCATTATTAGTCAAGTCAAGAGATCAGAGAATGATTTTAAAATAATTTAGCCAGCTAACTGACACTAGTCAATGAGATACACGTTTTAACGAGTGTTAAAGTTCCACAATTATAAGTAAACAATGATTCATCATTAGCTATTACTTAAGGACTGATGCGGACTCAACCTCACTGGACCCAACCTATGAAGTAAGTTCAAATCACAAGACCATAAACTCAATAACAAGTGTCGATATACACGCAGAAAGAAATATATCCAGTACAATATATACATGCGACAGTGAACTTTAAATGTTTTTTTTGCCAATGGATCAACCATTAGCAAGTAAGCATATTCACCATAAAACTCAATCACTATGTAGATGATAAACTAAGGATAGATTTATACAGTACTTAACTAGAGGCAGGGGATATTATGTTATGTTATCATTTAACTACTAATTAACTCATAAGATGAAAGGATTAAGTCTTAACCTCATTCGAAGATGCTTCCTCATCCTTGCCCTTAGTCCCAAGTTCCCCTGCTTAAAAAAGCATAAATATCGGTAAGCTATATCACAAAAACATATTCATATAGTCATCATGATCACAAGATTCAAAACCTTCATGCCTAGTCTCATGCGCTTCGTGCTTTCCATGCTGATTTTGAACCTCCCCCGGCTTCACATTTCCCGACTTTTCACCGTCTTGTAATTCTTTCTCAGAAGTTCCTTTGTCAGTTCTACCTTCATCCCTAATTTTCTCTAACAAGCTTGTTGACTCTTTCGCCATCTCCTCTTCATCCTCACTCTGAATGAGAATCGAGTCACTTATAGCCTCATCAACTTCGTCCACACCTTCTTTATAGCCAAGCTTGCTGTACTCACCGAATACAGACTCATCATCATTCTCAATTCCACCAGTTTCTTCAGTAGCAGGAAGCAGAGTACTCATAAGCTTTTGAGTACATGCATAGTTAGCCAAGAAGAGACAAAAAGGAACTGAGGAGAAGAAGGCGATGGTGGAGGCGACAATAAGTGGAGGAACAAAGAGTGGAGCTGAAGACACTACAACACCAGCTGTTAGAACCTTCTTCCCAACACTTAGTGCCTTATTCCAAATCGAACTTCGTTTGTCTTCACTCTGATCATTAGTTTCATATTCCTCCATTGTTCGACTCATGATGCTGTCTTTAATCCTGCCAATAATGCTCAATTAGATATCTACACCGAGTTCAAATGGTCTGTTCTGAGCTCAAAGGTGAGAGCTACGAGATAAGAAAAAAATATTTAACCAAACGTTCCTATGGAATTGATCATCTTTAATTATATTAAAAAACTGTTACATTTTGAGAAAACATTTGCCTAATTATATGAAACTCATACTGTAAACTTGTCATGCAAACACAATTAAGAAACTATTAAACTACGTAGGTTTTGTCATCTTTGAATAAAAAAAAACAAAAATCTGAAAATGCTTTAAGGGATTTTTTTTATCTTTAATCTGAAAAGTGAGAGCTAAAAGATACGAGAAAATATGTAACCAAACGTTTCTATGGAATTAATTATCTTTAATTCTATGAAAAAAATGTTACAATATTTGAGAAAAAAATTGCCTAATTCTCAAGTGAATCATATTTCTTGGACTCAAAGAAAAAAAACTCATATTGTAAAATTCTCATGCAAACACAATTAGGAAAGTATTAAACTGAGTAGGTTTCGTCATCTTTGAACAAACAAGAAAAATTAAAATAGCTTAAAATAGCTTAATTAACCAACTAAATCCTCTTATCTTCCAAGTTCCAACTATAATTAACCAACTAAATCAGCTTAAAATAGATGAAAACTTAGTAAAATTAAGATGAGGCAGGTTTTGTTAACCGGAGAAGAAGAAAAAAGAACCTGCTTAATTTGGCTGTGGGAACTTGAAAAGCAAAGAACTCATGGCAGATTCAGAAGCAAGTAAGAGAGATTAATGATGACCAGAAACGGAGGGAGGGAGGGAGGGAGGGAGAGAGAGAGAGAGGGGGGCCAAATTTCTCTTAAGACAAGTCGGAGAAAAGCACAAAGAAGACAGTGACACGCGTCGAGATCATAGAAACTGAAATATTGCATGGTTTCTTTTTCAAAAAAATAATAATATATTGCATGGTTTTGTGTCGCAACGTGGCTCTTCCTTTATCTAACCACTTGATCTTAATACTCTCTCGAATGCAAAGTGAAGAACATCTGGGGTTTTGTTCGTTTGGTTAAGATATGAAAAAAATCAAAATTGAACTCCAACTAAACGATATGCTTAACTACGTTCTGAATAAGAATGAGTTCTTAGAGCCATTCTATATGCTTTTGATATATTATTTTTAACATACTTTCTTTGTCTAAAGATAACTATATTCTGGTTTCTTTGATTAAAATATGGATCACTATAAATTAATATTATATTTTAACTATAAAAAGATTTGTTATGATATTAATTTTTTTTAATTATCAATGCAAAAATGGATCATAACATGATATGAAATTATATTATTTATTTGATTTTTAAATTAAAACTTAGAGATTTTTAATTAAATTTTCTGAAAAAAATAAAAAAAATCAAATTATGATTTTTAACATATAATTCAAAAATAAAATTATTAGATTACGAAATATTCGAAAAATGTATCTCCAAACCCATAAAAATAGGGGTTTAGCTCAATTTATAAAAAAAAAAATCATTACACATAGGCATTAGTAATAGTTTATATATATATATATATATATTTTTTTTTTCTTTTTAATTTTTCAGTTTAATAAATGAGACAAAGAGAATCTTTGTCTTGTTACCCCTTCTATGTTCTCCACTATGATTTTTCTATGTCTTTAGTAATATTATATTTTTTTTTCTTCATTAAATATGTTTTATGTAAACTAAATGAGTAAAACAACCTATCTTAATAATATATAATATAGAAAACTACTATAATATTCACTATGAAATCTTTGGCAACTAAAATTTTTGATTATTGAATTTCCAGCTTTTCCAATAAAGTTGGTGGCAGAGAAACCGTCCGATTACAAGTGCCTATTTATCATGCAATTATTTGACGTTCAAGTTAGTAAAAAATCATGAAATTAATAAGATAAAATAAAGAGTATCAGAAGATTAAATGGAGAATATAACTCTCATCTAGATTAAGAATCATTATACAGTTTCATTTGCTACGAGAACGTGAAAATATCAGAAAATGAATGAGTACATCTTAGAAAATGTCATAAGATATAGTAGTAAAAATGTTAGAAGATGATATAGTGAAAGTTTAACAAGACGTATTCATGCACATATGACTATAATAAATATTTTAGATCATATTCATTATGTGAAATGATTTAGCATGTAAAAAACTATATGACATAAATTAGTGGATCGAATTATCATGTTTAAAACCAAACTAAATTGTTTGGTCATGTAATTGTGATAAATGAGATGACAATGTTATATGGTAGTTTTACCATGTTATTTATTTGGTCATTTTACTAAACTATTTTTGGTAGTTTTACCATGTTATTTATAATTTCAATACTTTGAGTTAAGCAATTTAGTACTATTGTCATTTTTAGGTCATTCAAGAGGCTTTTGAAACTCTAATAACTAATAATTTTTCTACATCTTATACGAATTTGTTTTTACAATCATAATACCTACAATATCAAATGTACAATACAATCAGTAATCCAGTGACTTCTAGCTGATTATAATTTTGTTTTTGGTTTTTAACAATAAGAATTATGAGGATATTTTTGTTAGAAGAACATTGGTTATCTTTATACGAAGAAGATGTGAAGAGTAGAGGTGAAATACAAAAGAAGAAAAAGAAGGGAACGAATGGAATAATCAGTTTGAAACTTTTTGCAAGCATAACCTCTTCAACTTTGACTGGGTCGATAACTATTACAATGGGGATTGTTAAAACAAAATGGAATAGAAGATCGATAATGTCAATTTTACGATGAGATTTATAAATATATTTTAGGAGGTAGTAGTTATGCATTTCATGGGTGAAAATAATAAATCTAAGGGAATATATTGGAATGATGATTTGGTGAGATTTTGATATTTTTTTTAAATCACCTCTTATTCAATTGATGATTTATTAATATATTCTCAAATATTATGTTATTGAATCAAGAATTTGTGTAAAATCAATTTTCTCATTTAAAATTTCATGTTATTCAATCAATTATTTGTAAAACTTATATCAAATACAGTGTTATTTAAAACAAAATTCTTTTTTTTTTGAAATTTTACTCAATGAGATTTGGTGAGACTTTTGATAGCTTTAAAATCTTCATCGCCTCAACAAAGACACTCACAAGCTCCTCCATCTCATCTTTCACCACTTCATCCACCGATGATCCAGTTCTTCTTCTTCTTCCCAGATTGATACGAAGCAACCCAATTCTCAGTAATTGGAATTGGCTTCCGGCAGAATTCTCAGATATATTCCGACGTATTGGATTCCAATTCCAATTATTGAGAATTGATACGAAGCTACCGAGATTGATACGAAGCTACAATTCCAATTCCAATGTTCTTCTTCTTCTTCACAGATTGATACGAAGCTACCCAATTCTCAGTGATTGGAACATTGTGTTTAACTTTTAGATATATTAGATTCCAATTCTAATTACTGAGAATTGGATCGACGCAGTGAGCTTCTTCTTCTTCACAGATCGACGCCATTTTGATATATATATTTGTTCAATCTCTGCTCTTTTCTCCCTATGCAACGCATGAAGCTCTATAATAAGATTTTTTTATGAATATGGCCAATGATTGTTTATGGGTAAAACATACTGTCCTTAAATTTCTTCATTTCTAATCAAGAAAACTAGAAAAATGAGAAGATATAAGTTATTTCTAATATCATATATCTTCTGTTATAACACACGAAGAGGTACAAACAAATAAATCATGCATATGTTATTTATTGATAACTACTAATTTTACATACACTTTTATCTTAAAAACCCCATTATATTAATCAATTTAGAAAGGCAAACAAAAACATTATAAATATTTGAATTTTTTTGTTGAGGAGACTTTTAACCAATCATGTAAAAAAAATTTGGGAACAACATTATGTCATTACCAAGCAGGTTATTATCAAAACACTAAAGAAAACAACAAACTTAATAATAATGTATAGATTTGTGATTAATGATAAGATGAGTGAAAATAAATGACACATTTACATGTGGGATGCCAATAATGAAGATTTTGGGTGGAAGTATAATATTCGCTACTGTAATGAAGTAGTTGAAAGGTTTAGCTGTGAAATAAAAAATAAGAAAGTAGAATGGAATTATTGAAGAAACAAATTTAAACTTTTTGCGAGCATTATATCTCAACTTTGGTTAGGATGAAAAT
This sequence comes from Cardamine occulta, assembly GCA_028015245.1. NCBI lineage: Eukaryota > Viridiplantae > Streptophyta > Magnoliopsida > Brassicales > Brassicaceae > Cardamine > Cardamine occulta. The sequence continues at coordinate 3,394,367 of CM051367.1, forward strand.
GGTTAAAATGGGGATGATTGAAGAGGAAGGTAAGGGGAATCGATGATTGGAAATGTACAATGATATTGTAAAATAGATTTTAGGAGTTATTAACTATATAATTCAAGTATGATAAAATATCGATAGGAAAGTTGTTATGGGTAAAAAAAAGTTAGCTGAATTGAGCTCGTCCACGGCAAAATTTGAGTTTAAAAAAAAATAGAAAGTAAGTTGTATTCACAATGCAATCCAAAGAAGAAGCATGTGTTTTGTGTGGTTTACCCTGCTTTAAAAATACATACACTAATAAAATTTGAATGCAAAATGTTTTAAATATTAGTTTTGTAAAAACATTTCGCAAAATTTATTTATTTTTGAATTATTTTCATTGTCAAATAGTGTTATTTATTTGTAAAAATGATACTTTCATATGTATACTATACTTAGTGAAATTGAATAAAATATGGACTTTGACGTTGTGACTTATGAGGTTAATGTAACTTATGATAAGTCACAACGTCAATACTATACCATGAATATCAATTTCATAAGTCACAACGTTAATATCATTTTTCAGGAATAATTTTTACCAAAAATTTCTTGATATTGAATTCTTTTCGTAAATATTGAAGCAAATTGAGATTTTACCAAGTTCATAGAAACTAAATAACCAAAACCCACTACAAAAATGATATTGATGATGTGACTTATGTCGTTGTGACATAACCATATTTTTATCTAATCTAAATACCAATGATGAAAATTAAACAATTTTAACTTTTAGAAACATGTATTTCAGCAACAATGATTAACAAGAGGTGAAAGTGATTGTTGAAAGAGTGTACCAAAAACAAATGTGGTTGAAATGGTAAGATGAATCTTCATGTCTCCTACCATGGCATGTGAAGACTTTAAATTTTGTTTGTTCTACTAATCTACTAAAAGTAAAGTTATTGAAATTGCACTCAAAACTGCTAAATTCATTTGTTCAAATACCATTAGTGTTTATGAGATAGAAGAAACATCTTTAAAAGAGCTATTAAATACTATTAATAATATTTGATCTTTTTGTAATCACAGGAAAGCCAGCACAACGGAATCAAGGACAAAATATTGATTGTGGAGCTTAGAACTCACCTTACGCTTTTATATTCAAAGTTTTAGATAGAAATCAACCTAGGAAGACGATCAAAAACAGCTTGACAGATGAATATTTTTTGGATTTGACTAACGAGATGCTTAATCAATTGTGTAAAGATAATTTAGAACAATAATATGATGTTGCCTAGCGTGATATTGTTAAAGCATTAAAAATAACATACTGTTAAAGCATTAAAGAAATACATATCAAAAAATAAAGTATAATATAGTAAATAATGATGAAGTATGTGAGAAATAAGTAATATCATCGTTTATAAGAGAGGACAACAATGACAATAATGATGTTAACTTTTGTAAAAGGATATATTAAGAGTTTTAGATGTGAAACAGAATAAAAAATAAAGTAAAAGAAAGAGCTATTGTAGTTTGAATTTTTGTGAGCATAATATGTGCAAATGCTTTGGAAGCTTTGAATTGATCCTAAATATTTGCTACTGAATAAGCAAAGTTTTTATCCATCACTAAACTCACAAACCTGCAATATAGAATAAATTTCTCCCAAGACAAATTCTATGGGATACTAAAGTTCTTACGATTCTGTCGGATGGTAATAAAACAAGGAAAAGAAAACAACATAATGGAAAGGGATTCATTTGAGGATATCACAAAGAGGGAGTAGCATGGTAAGTTTATTTTGACAGAGAAAGGGTTCTTCTATCTTTTGGATGAACATAAAATTGGATCCATAACATACTATGAGGTCACCAAAAGGGGGAAGACCATGCGGAAGAAAGATGTTGAAGAGAAGGAGAAAATGAAGGAAACAGTTGAAGCTGAACATGAAAAAACAAAAAAAGATTACCCAACGATTACGGTTTTAGCCTTTTAAGGATCCCTTGCTTTTATGTTATTTTAATTTTTTAGGATAAAAAAAAGATCAACCTAATCACTTGATTTTTTATATTCCTCCTAATTTAGGACTCTACATCTAACAATTTAAGGAGAGTAACAAATCAAACTAATCACTTGAATTTTTCTAAACGAGATTTTTTCCTAACTTTTTCAAATTATTTTTTTTTTCTTTCTTTACATATCTCATTTGTCTTATCTTTCACTTTTTTCCTAACCTATACCTTGTTACTACTAAGACTACATGGGTAAGATAGTGAGGGTATTAAATATTGTCACTGGATGCATGTTACTGACCTAGCTTTAGAAGTTTTGTATCATAAAAATGTGATATTCATCATGAGGAAGGATTTTTGAATGAAAACAACATCATGGAAAGAGATTCGTTTGAGGATATCACACAGAGAGCAGCCTGGTAAGTTTATTAGTATGAAGAAAGGTTTCTCTATCTTCTGGATGAACAGAAAATTGGATCCATGACATACTATGATATCATCCAAAAAGAGATGCTAGAGAGGAGAAAATGAAGGAAGCAGTTGAAGTTGAAGATGAAAAAAAAATGATTAGCCAACGATGATGGGTTTAGCCTTTTAAGGGTCACTTGCTTTTATTTTAATTTAATTTTAGGATTAAACAAATCAAGTTAATCATTTGATTTTCTTTTGTATTCCTCCTAATTTATGACTATGTATCTGATAATTTAAAGAGAGCAAAAAATCAAGCTAATCACTTGATTTTATTTTGTATTCCTCCTAATTTACAATTAATATTTGAATGAAATGGGTAAAATCTTAGCTTGTTTTCTTTTATTCTCTTTTTAAATTGGTACTTGGAGAAAACACTAATTAGCTTGTACTCATGTTGCCGAATCCTTGAAAAGAAAAATATACTAATCAGTATTACTTTGCCTTACGTCAACAACATTCTCATCGCGGAAAACATGATTGGATGTAATTATTTGAATCCTTACTCACTTTTTATCCTATTGGCCTTTACCAACATGCAAATTATGTCTGTCTTCTTCTCTAATTTTTTATGAAGTCAATTTCTAAATAAGTTTAGCTTAGTAATCATCTGAATCTGATTATGCATATCAGTTTCTAAAAGTTGTTGCAAAATTTTAAGCGCGTTAATATATGGATTTACCAAATTATGTGGACGACTAGATATTCTGTCGTTGTTGATGGAATGTTTTATTTTTCCAACAATCAATTTCTCCATCCAAGGAGTCTTCTATAGTACCACCACCCACGAATAACCAACCACAATGATCTCTTCTTCTACGGTACCAATTACTACATTGCCTACTACATGCCCCACTACATCCACAATTATCTCTCTCATCACCTCTTATTAGACGACTACCCCCACACACAGGAGATTTTCACTCTCAAATCAACTCAGCTCAAGGCACCGTTTCTCACCCTTTGCTTGGAGGTCAGAGTATGGTTGCTCCATCACCGGCTTTAGCCTTTCCTCTATTCTCTGTTTTTCCCATTGTGGTAACTAACGTGCAAGGTGCTCCAACGTGTCTACTTGGGACGTGAATGAAGTTCCGTGTTTGTGAGGCAACATGATCTACTCAAAGACGGTGGTCTCCTACCGTCTTTGCTTTTGGTTCTCTTTTATGTCCGTGGTTCCTTGGAGGTTAGTCTTCATGAAGGTCTAGATTCGAGAGAGAAAGGCCAAAGCATGGGCTAGATCTGGTTTTCTTCGGTTTGGTTGGTGGCGATTTGAAATTCGCCGGTGTTCGAGAACAGCGGCACCGCCCACTTAGGATCCAGATCTAACCATTTTTCATCTATGCTTTGGAGGTGACCTCGAAGGCGGTGGTTCTATGATTAATACTTGGTAGTGTGGAGTAATCCGATTGGGGTCTCGCCTTTTATTTTTGGTTTGGATGCTTACTATTCAGATGTGATGGTTACGTGGTAACAGAGTGTTTTTACCTTTTGTGTGGTGCCTAATGGTGGAAGCAAGATTTTGTGGTGACTATGTGGCCGTTTTCAACTGTATCTCTGATCAATGGGTTGGGGTTGGGCCGATGTGTCCGTTATTCTTAGGATTTAGTGGTGATGGGATCTTTTCTGGTTGGGATATTCATTGTGGCCCCAATCTTGGCCTTTTCTCCTTGGCAGTCTTGGATGTTGTGATTTGGCAGAAGGTTTTGATTGTTCATAACCTAAAACGTTTCAATATCTTGTTGTATCTAGTCATAATGCTTCTCATTATTACCTCTGGTGATTTTCTTGGTTAAGCTTCTCTCTGTTTAGTTCTTATGGTGAAATCGTGGGTGGTTCTGAAAGTTAATTTGATGACTTGATCCTTTGAAGAAGTAGCTCTTGAGTTATATATTCCTCGACCAACAGAATGGTATTTCCTTAATTTACGTTTTTTTTTTCAGAATAATCTTCAAAAGGTGATGTACATCAATAGCTTGATCTTTATAGGTATTGGGTTGAATATCAATTAAAGAAGTTTTGGGTGTATGAGATGCTCTCATTCTTGTTGGTGGACTTCTTCTTCTTGTTTCTCAATCTCTTATCTTCCGATTTCAGCATAGTTTTAGCCTCCAAGGACTTGGTGGTTGCCTCTTTCAGGTAATGCGTATTCGCCGTCTGCAGTCTTTGCTTGAGAGTTTGTGTGTGAATAAATATTTTCTCAATCCTAGTATTGGGATGTATTTGTTGGTTGTTTATGTCCTTGGTTGGGACCTTGTTTCCTGATAGTCGTTTGGGCTTTGTTTCCCTTATTTGGGCTATTGGCTTCGAACAGACTCGATTTCATGCCAATTCGCCACATATGGATTTACTCCTCTACCGACGTACATCTCTTATGTAATTTCATACTTTAAACTTTAATAATATATCTAAATGACAAACGAACAAAAAAATAGGGTGAATTGGCTGTTTAGATAGTTTTTGAAAGAAATTTGGAAATAGGACAGTTTACTATCGCAAATTAGCTAAATAGACAGTTTTTACACTATTCAACATACTATTCAATTAATTCTTGTACAAATAAACCCTCTAAAAATAACATATTTACAATAAAATGCCACTCGGTTTATTAGTGTCTCTGACAAATCCATAAAATTACAATGAATTGCCACTGAGTAACAAATCAAAGAATAACATAAAGAAATGTCTTGTTTCTGTCTTTTACAGTAAACCAAGAATAGAAAATGAAATAGAAGCGATGAAAAAGAGAAAGTCAAGAGAGAGAAGAAAATTTGGCAGATCGGAAGAGAGGGGTGCAGAGGGTTTTCGTCAGAACGGACTCCTAATTGTTTCAAGATATTCAAATCATGATTGAGAACTCTACCACTGAAGAAGCTCCGGTCCGATCCCGGAGATAGCCCCGCCCGGCCCCACCGTTGCCGCTAGTTCCAGCAATCATCTACGAAGATTCTCCGCTTCGGCCATGGATTGGAGGTTGATTTGTTTAAACTATAGGCTAATCTCATTTTAATTCCTTGTCATTGATGTCAATATCATTAAGAGAGGGTTTTAATATGTTTTCTCTTTTTGATTTTGACACTACGTAAAACTTCAACATGGAATGAATCTTCAAAAGAAAGCTGAGTCTTCTGCTGAACGAAGAAAAAAGCTAAACTTTTGGAGAATAAACTAAGTCAGTTATTTGGAAGTGTGGACAAAGAGAAAAAACGTTTGAACATTCATATTGCACATTTGGGTAAGAAGCAAAGCTTTTTGTGTCTAGGATTGGTGCAGATGTAAGTATCCATTATGAAACTTGATATCTTCACTAAAGTTTTTTTTTTCTCTCTTGTAATCATTGTGCTTGTATTTGTTTTCCTTTGGTTTTAGCTTGAAAGGATGCAATGTAGGGTAAAAAATGCAGAGACAGAATTAGATCTTCTAAGATCACTACTAGAGGATCTTAAATTGAAATTTGACGAGGTAAGCTATATTCAACTTACTTGCATCGTAAATATAATAGCACAATATCATTTGTGTAAACATAATAGCACAATACCTTCTCATTCATCTTAGAGCAAAACTTCACAGATTTTGGTACAAAGTAGAGATTACAAAATGAAGTTTTCAGAAAGGATTTTGCACTTTCCTTTGCCTCAGAGCCAAGAGAGATGTGTGAATTGAATGTGGGGTTTGTGGATTTCCCAAAATTTATTATTTTGTGTTTCAACTTTTTTTTTGGTTTTGTTATTTCGCTCTAACTCTAATATAATTACCTAATTAAATCGAATGTACTTGTCATTTCTTTCACCTTTTACTTAGTCATTATAAAACAAACCTGGAATACAGTATATATGGAGCTTAATGCCAAAACAAACAAAATCTGAAACAACTACATTAATGATGTGTCGTAAGCTATATTAAGTATTAACAAGCTGTAACTATATATATATATATATATATTACGCTCTCGTTACAAATTTTAACATAAGAACTTATAAAGATTTTTACTTATACTTGCTGATTTCTACTTAACTTATGGCTGTTAATCAATTATTTAATATATAAACTCGGTAATGTTAATTTAGTATTATTAACAAAATATACATCTCTCAAGTGTATAGCACAGAGACTGTTGCCACATCCTATGAGTAAGGTTTGTGCTTTTATATTGTTTTACTCCTTTGCTATTTATGTAAGTTAGCCATAAAAGCCTCTAATTAGCAGAATTCTCAATTTCTCATTATGAAGAAACTAAACTCATGATATGTCATTCCAAAAACGTTCATGAGATAAACATGGTTGTTTAAAGCTTCTCAATTTGTTGTCCATGGTGAAAATATATTTATACAAAAGATAAGAAGGTGTACACTAAGTACACAGTAAATGTACACTAAGTCATGTACACCTTCGAGTCTTAGAAATTGATAACTGTAAAAAGAAGAATGATATGTCAGAAAGTGAACAAAAGATAAGAAAGTGTACACTAACTATACAGTAATTGTACACTAAGTCATGTACACCTTCGAGTTTTAGAAAGTGATAACTGTTGAATGAAGAAGGATAGATCTGAAAGTGTACAGAAGATGATAAGGTGTACACTAAGTATACAGTAATTGTACACTAAGTCATATACACCTTTGAATCTTAGAATTTGATAATTGTAGAATGAGAAATGGTAGATTAGAAAGTATACATAATATAAGAAGGTGTACAGTAATTATATAATAATTGTAAACTACATCATCTATACCTTGGAGTCTTAGAAATTAATAATTGTAAACTGAAGAAGAATATATCAGAAAGTGTACAGAAGATAAGAAGATGTATACTAACTATTCAATAATTGTACACTACATCATGTACACCTTCGAGTCTTAGAAATTGATAATTGTAGAATGAAGAAGGATAAATCAGAAAGTGTACAGAAGATAAGAAGGTGTATACTAACTATTCAATAACTGTACACTACATCATATACACTTTCGAATCTTAAAAATTGATAATTGTATAACGAAGAAGGATATATAAGAAAATGTACAGAAGATAAGAAGGTGTACACTAACTATTCAATAACTGTACACTACATCATGTACACTTTCGAGTCTTAGAAATTGATAATTGTAAAATGAAAAAGAATATATCAGAAAGTGTACAGAAGATAAGAAGATGTATACTAATTATTCAATAACTGTACACTACATCATGTACACCTTCGAGTCTTAGAAATTGATAATTGTAAAATGAAGAAGGATAAATCAGAAAATGTACTGAAGATAAGAAGGTGTACACTAACTATTCAATAACTGTACACTACATCATGTACATTTTGGAATCTTAAAAATTGATAATTGTAGAACGAAGAAGGATATATAAGAAAATGTCGGTATAAAATAAGAAGGTGTACACTAACTATTCAATAACTGTACAATACAATATGTACACCTTCGAGTCTTAGAAATTGATAATTGTAAAATGAAAAAAATATATCGGAAAGTATACTAGAATATAAGAATGTGTACACTAACTATTCAATAACTATACATTACATCATGTACACCTTCGAGTCTTAGAAATTGATAATTGTAGAATGAAGAAGGATATATCAGAAAGTGTACATAAGATAAAAATGTATACACTAACTATACAATACAATAAGTATCTAAATAAAACTCTAAATAAAAAAAATAATTTTTGTTTAACTAATTATCTTTAATGTATATTTTATTTATCTGGTCTAAATTACAAATATATTGTTCCGTGAAAACTCTTTCTTAGATGGAGTGTTTCAAAACTTACAGATATTCACATATTGCCCTCGAGAGTAATTTCTCAATCCCACTGACTTTCTCTATCTCACAAGAGGTGTGTATTACACAAACAGTAAAAATTATCTATTTTACTAATTTGCTATAGTAAACTGTGTATATTGCATAATATGTTCAAAAAAATATCCATTTGTCCAATTAACTCAAAAAAATAAGAGTAAAAGTAAAGATTATTTAATAGTGGTATAATTTAAAAAGTTACTAATTGATAGTAATCAGTTATAATTAAAAAATTTGTCCACTCAATTGATTACACATAAGCAGAACTCAAAGTAGTTAGTTTTATTAGCTCAATATTTTCAGCTAACAAATGCATCCAATATTTGTCTTCCCGTTGTACATAGGAATATTTATTTTTTGTCAGAATTTTCCAAACCACAGAAAAGAAAAGAAAAAATTAACAATTTTCATTTTTGCCACAACAAACTAAACCGGCCGGTTCAAAATCTGTATTTTGTTTTAGGTGTTTTTAATTTATCACCGCACATCTTCTTCTCCCTTGAAAGCTTTCGTCTTCTTCTCCACGCCAAAGAAGAGTAACCAAAAAAGCTTCTCGCTTCTTCATCTTCTAAACATAGTTCTGCAAAATCTCATGGTCTTTAAACTATCATGAAGGCTTCCAACTTCATGTGGCCTTCCACATCACCGAGATTCACCATCACCACTCCTTATCCACACCCTCACTTACGTCTAACCTCACGCGCCGCCCCTTTCTTACAAGTGAAATCTTTCCAGCGCGATGACTTCGACCGTTTCGCTGATAACCTAAAGTCCGGTAAAGCTTGGAGAGACGCGTGGAGGACAGCTAATGATGGATTCGAGCAATTCGTATTTGAAGCTAAGAAGACTGCTGAGAGAATTGATCGTCAGTATGCGGTTTCTCGTCGATTTAGCTCGGTTGCTAGCTCTGCTGGTGACCGTGCTCGTGAGATTGATCGTGAGTTTGGGATTAGTCCTCGTGTTCGAAGCTTATCCGCTGATTTTGGTAGAAATTTCCCCAAGGTAATTTGAGAATTGAGAAAGAGATGAAATCAATTTTTATGTTATCATTTGATTTGAATTCTCATAGTAGATTCTTGAGTTTTGATTGTTGCTTTTGAGATTATTTCTAATGTTATATATCAAATGGAGCAAAATTGGGAGTATTTTTAAATTAAAACTTAGAGATTTTTAATTAAATTTTCTGAAAAAAATAAAAAAAATCAAATTATGATTTTTAACATATAATTCAAAAATAAAATTATTAGATTACGAAATATTCGGAAATTGTATCTCCAAACCCATAAAAATAGGGGTTTAGCTCAATTTATAAAAAAAAAAATCATTACACATAGGCATTAGTAATAGTTTATATATATATATATATATTTTTTTTTTTTCTTTTTAATTTTTCAGTTTAATAAATGAGACAAAGAGAATCTTTGTCTTGTTACCCCTTCTATGTTCTCCACTATGATTTTTCTATGTCTTTAGTAATATTATATTTTTTTTTCTTCATTAAATATGTTTTATGTAAACTAAATGAGTAAAACAACCTATCTTAATAATATATAATATAGAAAACTACTATAATATTCACTATGAAATCTTTGGCAACTAAAATTTTTGATTATTGAATTTCCAGCTTTTCCAATAAAGTTGGTGGCAGAGAAACCGTCCGATTACAAGTGCCTATTTATCATGCAATTATTTGACGTTCAAGTTAGTAAAAAATCATGAAATTAATAAGATAAAATAAAGAGTATCAGAAGATTAAATGGAGAATATAACTCTCATCTAGATTAAGAATCATTATACAGTTTCATTTGCTACGAGAACGTGAAAATATCAGAAAATGAATGAGTACATCTTAGAAAATGTCATAAGATATAGTAGTAAAAATGTTAGAAGATGATATAGTGAAAGTTTAACAAGACGTATTTATGCACATATGACTATAATAAATATTTTAGATCATATTCATTATGTGAAATGATTTAGCATGTAAAAAACTATATGACATAAATTAGTGGATCGAATTATCATGTTTAAAACCAAACTAAATTGTTTGGTCATGTAATTGTGATAAATGAGATGACAATGTTATATGGTAGTTTTACCATGTTATTTATTTGGTCATTTTACTAAACTATTTTTGGTAGTTTTACCATGTTATTTATAATTTCAATACTTTGAGTTAAGCAATTTAGTACTATTGTCATTTTTAGGTCATTCAAAAGGCTTTTGAAACTCTAATAACTAATAATTTTTCTACATCTTATACGAATTTGTTTTTACAATCATAATACCTACAATATCAAATGTACAATACAATCAGTAATCCAGTGACTTCTAGCTGATTATAATTTTGTTTTTGGTTTTTAACAATAAGAATTATGATGATATTTTTGTTAGAAGAACATTGGTTATCTTTATACGAAGAAGATGTGAAGAGTAGAGGTGAAATACAAAAGAAGAAAAAGAAGGGAACGAATGGAATAATCAGTTTGAAACTTTTTGCAAGCATAACCTCTTCAACTTTGACTGGGTCGATAACTATTACAATGGGGATTGTTAAAACAAAATGGAATAGAAGATCGATAATGTCAATTTTACGATGAGATTTATAAATATATTTTAGGAGGTAGTAGTTATGCATTTCATGGGTGAAAATAATAAATCTAAGGGAATATATTGGAATGATGATTTGGTGAGATTTTGATATTTTTTTTAAATCACCTCTTATTCAATTGATGATTTATTAATATATTCTCAAATATTATGTTATTGAATCAAGAATTTGTGTAAAATCAATTTTCTCATTTAAAATTTCATGTTATTCAATCAATTATTTGTAAAACTTATATCAAATACAGTGTTATTTAAAACAAAATTCTTTTTTTTTTGAAATTTTACTCAATGAGATTTGGTGAGACTTTTGATAGCTTTAAAATCTTCATCGCCTCAACAAAGACACTCACAAGCTCCTCCATCTCATCTTTCACCACTTCATCCACCGATGATCCAGTTCTTCTTCTTCTTCCCAGATTGATACGAAGCAACCCAATTCTCAAGAATTGGAATTGGCTTCCGGCAGAATTCTCAGATATATTCCGACGTATTGGATTCCAATTCCAATTATTGAGAATTGATACGAAGCTACCGAGATTGATACGAAGCTACAATTCCAATTCCAATGTTCTTCTTCTTCTTCACAGATTGATACGAAGCTACCCAATTCTCAGTGATTGGAACATTGTGTTTAACTTTTAGATATATTAGATTCCAATTCTAATTACTGAGAATTGGATCGACGCAGTGAGCTTCTTCTTCTTCACAGATCGACGCCATTTTGATATATATATTTGTTCAATCTCTGCTCTTTTCTCCCTATGCAACGCATGAAGCTCTATAATAAGATTTTTTTATGAATATGGCCAATGATTGTTTATGGGTAAAACATACTGTCCTTAAATTTCTTCATTTCTAATCAAGAAAACTAGAAAAATGAGAAGATATAAGTTATTTCTAATATCATATATCTTCTGTTATAACACACGAAGAGGTACAAACAAATAAATCATGCATATGTTATTTATTGATAACTACTAATTTTACATACACTTTTATCTTAAAAACCCCATTATATTAATCAATTTAGAAAGGCAAACAAAAACATTATAAATATTTGAATTTTTTTGTTGAGGAGACTTTTAACCAATCATGTAAAAAAAATTTGGGAACAACATTATGTCATTACCAAGCAGGTTATTATCAAAACACTAAAGAAAACAACAAACTTAATAATAATGTATAGATTTGTGATTAATGATAAGATGAGTGAAAATAAATGACACATTTACATGTGGGATGCCAATAATGAAGATTTTGGGTGGAAGTATAATATTCGCTACTGTAATGAAGTAGTTGAAAGGTTTAGCTGTGAAATAAAAAATAAGAAAGTAGAATGGAATTATTGAAGAAACAAATTTAAACTTTTTAGAGCATTATATCTCAACTTTGGTTAGGATGAAAATGGTTAAAATGGGGATGATTGAAGAGGAAGGTAAGGGAATCGATGATTGGAAATGTACAATGATATTGTAAAATAGATTTTAGGAGTTATTAACTATATAATTCAAGTATGATAAAATATCGATAGGAAAGTTGTTATGGGTAAAAAAAGTTAGCTGAATTGAGCTCGCCCACGGCAAAATTTGAGTTTAAAAAAAATAGAAAGTAAGTTGTATTCACAATGCAATCCAAAGAAGAAGCATGTGTTTTGTGTGGTTTACCCTGCTTTAAAAATACATACACTAATAAAATTTGAATGCAAAATGTTTTAAATATTAGTTTTGTAAAAACATTTCGCAAAATTTATTTATTTTTGAATTATTTTCATTGTCAAATAGTGTTATTTATTTGTAAAAATGATACTTTCATATGTATACTATACTTAGTGAAATTGAATAAAATATGGACTTTGACGTTGTGACTTATGAGGTTAATGTAACTTATGATAAGTCACAACGTCAATACTATACCATGAATATCAATTTCATAAGTCACAACGTTAATATCATTTTTTCAGGAATAATTTTTACCAAAAATTTCTTGATATTGAATTCTTTTCAGTAAATATTGAAGCAAATTGAGATTTTACCAAGTTCATAGAAACTAAATAACCAAAACCCACTACAAAAATGATATTGATGATGTGACTTATGTCTGTGACATAACCATATTTTTATCTAATCTAAATACCAATGATGAAAATTAAACAATTTTAACTTTTAGAAACATGTATTTCAGCAACAATGATTAACAAGAGGTGAAAGTGATTGTTGAAAGAGTGTACCAAAAACAAATGTGGTTGAAATGGTAAGATGAATCTTCATGTCTCCTACCATGGCATGTGAAGACTTTAAATTTTGTTTGTTCTACTAATCTACTAAAAGTAAAGTTATTGAAATTGCACTCAAAACTGCTAAATTCATTTGTTCAAATACCATTAGTGTTTATGAGATAGAAGAAACATCTTTAAAAGAGATATTAAATACTATTAATAATATTTGATCTTTTTGTAATACACGGAAAGCCAGCACAACGGAATCAAGGACAAAATATTGATTGTGGAGCTTAGAACTCACCTTACGCTTTTATATTCAAAGTTTTAGATAGAAATCAACCTAGGAAGACGATCAAAAACAGCTTGACAGATGAATATTTTTTGGATTTGACTAACGAGATGCTTAATCAATTGTGTAAAGATAATTTAGAACAATAATATGATGTTGCCTAGCGTGATATTGTTAAAGCATTAAAAATAACATACTGTTAAAGCATTAAAGAAATACATATCAAAAAATAAAGTATAATATAGTAAATAATGATGAAGTATGTGAGAAATAAGTAATATCATCGTTTATAAGAGAGGACAACAATGACAATAATGATGTTAACTTTTGTAAAAGGATATATTAAGAGTTTTAGATGTGAAACAGAATAAAAAATAAAGTAAAAGAAAGAGCTATTGTAGTTTGAATTTTTGTGAGCATAATATGTGCAAATGCTTTGGAAGCTTTGAATTGATCCTAAATATTTGCTACTGAATAAGCAAAGTTTTTATCCATCACTAAACTCACAAACCTGCAATATAGAATAAATTTCTCCCAAGACAAATTCTATGGGATACTAAAGTTCTTACGATTCTGTCGGATGGTAATAAAACAAGGAAAAGAAAACAACATAATGGAAAGGGATTCATTTGAGGATATCACAAAGAGGGAGTAGCATGGTAAGTTTATTTTGACAGAGAAAGGGTTCTTCTATCTTTTGGATGAACATAAAATTGGATCCATAACATACTATGATGTCATCCAAAAGGGGAAGAACATGCTGAAGAAAGATGTTGAAGAGAAGGAGAAAATGAAGGAAACAGTTGAAGCTGAACATGAAAAAACAAAAAAAGATTACCCAACGATTACGGTTTTAGCCTTTTAAGGATCCCTTGCTTTTATGTTATTTTAATTTTTTAGGATAAAAAAAAGATCAACCTAATCACTTGATTTTTTATATTCCTCCTAATTTAGGACTCTACATCTAACAATTTAAGGAGAGTAACAAATCAAACTAATCACTTGAATTTTTCTAAACGAGATTTTTTCCTAACTTTTTCAAATTATTTTTTTTTTCTTTCTTTACATATCTCATTTGTCTTATCTTTCACTTTTTTCCTAACCTATACCTTGTTACTACTAAGACTACATGGGTAAGATAGTGAGGGTATTAAATATTGTCACTGGATGCATGTTACTGACCTAGCTTTAGAAGTTTTGTATCATAAAAATGTGATATTCATCATGAGGAAGGATTTTTGAATGAAAACAACATCATGGAAAGAGATTCGTTTGAGGATATCACACAGAGAGCAGCCTGGTAAGTTTATTAGTATGAAGAAAGGTTTCTCTATCTTCTGGATGAACAGAAAATTGGATCCATGACATACTATGATATCATCCAAAAAGAGATGCTAGAGAGGAGAAAATGAAGGAAGCAGTTGAAGTTGAAGATGAAAAAAAAATGATTAGCCAACGATGATGGGTTTAGCCTTTTAAGGGTCACTTGCTTTTATTTTAATTTAATTTTAGGATTAAACAAATCAAGTTAATCATTTGATTTTCTTTTGTATTCCTCCTAATTTATGACTATGTATCTGATAATTTAAAGAGAGCAAAAAATCAAGCTAATCACTTGATTTTATTTTGTATTCCTCCTAATTTACAATTAATATTTGAATGAAATGGGTAAAATCTTAGCTTGTTTTCTTTTATTCTCTTTTTAAATTGGTACTTGGAGAAAACACTAATTAGCTTGTACTCATGTTGCCGAATCCTTGAAAAGAAAAATATACTAATCAGTATTACTTTGCCTTACGTCAACAACATTCTCATCGCGGAAAACATGATTGGATGTAATTATTTGAATCCTTACTCACTTTTTATCCTATTGGCCTTTACCAACATGCAAATTATGTCTGTCTTCTTCTCTAATTTTTTATGAAGTCAATTTCTAAATAAGTTTAGCTTAGTAATCATCTGAATCTGATTATGCATATCAGTTTCTAAAAGTTGTTGCAAAATTTTAAGCGCGTTAATATATGGATTTACCAAATTATGTGGACGACTAGATATTCTGTCGTTGTTGATGGAATGTTTTATTTTTCCAACAATCAATTTCTCCATCCAAGGAGTCTTCTATAGTACCACCACCCACGAATAACCAACCACAATGATCTCTTCTTCTACGGTACCAATTACTACATTGCCTACTACATGCCCCACTACATCCACAATTATCTCTCTCATCACCTCTTATTAGACGCATACCCCCACACACAGGAGATTTTCACTCTCAAATCAACTCAGCTCAAGGCACCGTTTCTCACCCTTTGCTTGGAGGTCAGAGTATGGTTGCTCCATCACCGGCTTTAGCCTTTCCTCTATTCTCTGTTTTTCCCATTGTGGTAACTAACGTGCAAGGTGCTCCAACGTGTCTACTTGGACGTGAATGAAGTTCCGTGTTTGTGAGGCAACATGATCTACTCAAAGACGGTGGTCTCCTACCGTCTTTGCTTTTGGTTCTCTTTTATGTCCGTGGTTCCTTGGAGGTTAGTCTTCATGAAGGTCTAGATTCAGAGAGAAAGGCCAAAGCATGGGCTAGATCTGGTTTTCTTCGGTTTGGTTGGTGGCGATTTGAAATTCGTCGGTGTTCGAGAACAGCGGCAACGCCCACTTAGGATCCAGATCTAACCATTTTTCATCTATGCTTTGGAGGTGACCTCGAAGGCGGTGGTTCTATGATTAATACTTGGTAGTGTGGAGTAATCCGATTGGGGTCTCGCCTTTTATTTTTGGTTTGGATGCTTACTATTCAGATGTGATGGTTACGTGGTAACAGAGTGTTTTTACCTTTTGTGTGGTGCCTAATGGTGGAAGCAAGATTTTGTGGTGACTATGTGGCCGTTTTCAACTGTATCTCTGATCAATGGGTTGGGGTTGGGCCGATGTGTCCGTTATTCTTAGGATTTAGTGGTGATGGGATCTTTTCTGGTTGGGATATTCATTGTGGCCCCAATCTTGGCCTTTTCTCCTTGGCAGTCTTGGATGTTGTGATTTGGCAGAAGGTTTTGATTGTTCATAACCTAAAAACGTTTCAATATCTTGTTGTATCTAGTCATAATGCTTCTCATTATTACCTCTGGTGATTTTCTTGGTTAAGCTTCTCTCTGTTTAGTTCTTATGGTGAAATCGTGGGTGGTTCTGAAAGTTAATTTGATGACTTGATCCTTTGAAGAAGTAGCTCTTGAGTTATATATTCCTCGACCAACAGAATGGTATTTCCTTAATTTACGTTTTTTTTTCAGAATAATCTTCAAAAGGTGATGTACATCAATAGCTTGATCTTTATAGGTATTGGGTTGAATATCAATTAAAGAAGTTTTGGGTGTATGAGATGCTCTCATTCTTGTTGGTGGACTTCTTCTTCTTGTTTCTCAATCTCTTATCTTCCGATTTCAGCATAGTTTTAGCCTCCAAGGACTTGGTGGTTGCCTCTTTCAGGTAATGCGTATTCGCCGTCTGCAGTCTTTGCTTGAGAGTTTGTGTGTGAATAAATATTTTCTCAATCCTAGTATTGGGATGTATTTGTTGGTTGTTTATGTCCTTGGTTGGGACTTTGTTTCCTGATAGTCGTTTGGGCTTTGTTTCCCTTATTTGGGCTATTGGCTTCGAACAGACTCGATTTCATGCCAATTCGGCCACATATGGATTTACTCCTCTACCGACGTACATCTCTTATGTAATTTCATACTTTAAACTTTAATAATATATCTAAATGACAAACGAACAAAAAAATAGGGTGAATTGGCTGTTTAGATAGTTTTTGAAAGAAATTTGGAAATAGGACAGTTTACTATCGCAAATTAGCTAAATAGACAGTTTTTACACTATTCAACATACTATTCAATTAATTCTTGTACAAATAAACCCTCTAAAAATAACATATTTACAATAAAATGCCACTCGGTTTATTAGTGTCTCTGACAAATCCATAAAATTACAATGAATTGCCACTGAGTAACAAATCAAAGAATAACATAAAGAAATGTCTTGTTTCTGTCTTTTACAGTAAACCAAGAATAGAAAATGAAATAGAAGCGATGAAAAAGAGAAAGTCAAGAGAGAGAAGAAAATTTGGCAGATCGGAAGAGAGGGGTGCAGAGGGTTTTCGTCAGAACGGACTCCTAATTGTTTCAAGATATTCAAATCATGATTGAGAACTCTACCACTGAAGAAGCTCCGGTCCGATCCCGGAGATAGCCCCGCCCGGCCCCACCGTTGCCGCTAGTTCCAGCAATCATCTACGAAGATTCTCCGCTTCCTGCCATGGATTGGAGGTTGATTTGTTTAAACTATAGGCTAATCTCATTTTAATTTGTTGTCATTGATGTCAATATCATTAAGAGAGGGGTTTTTAATATGTTTTCTCTTTTTTGATTTTGACACTACGTAAAACTTCAACATGGAATGAATCTTCAAAAGAAAGCTGAGTCTTCTGCTGAAACGACGAAGAAAAAGCTAAACTTTTGGAGAATAAACTAAGTCAGTTATTTGGAAGTGTGGACAAAGAGAAAAAAACGTTTGAACATTCATATTGCACATTTGGGTAAAGAAGCAAAGCTTTTTGTGTCTAGGATTGGTGCAGATGTAAGTATCCATTATGAAACTTGATATCTTCACTAAAGTTTTTTTTTTCTCTCTCTTGTAATCATTGTGCTTGTATTTGTTTTCCTTTGGTTTTAGCTTGAAAGGATGCAATGTAGGGTAAAAAATGCAGAGACAGAATTAGATCTTCTAAGATCACTACTAGAGGATCTTAAATTGAAATTTGACGAGGTAAGCTATATTCAACTTACTTGCATCGTAAATATAATAGCACAATATCATTTGTGTAAACATAATAGCACAATACCTTCTCATTCATCTTAGAGCAAAACTTCACAGATTTTGGTACAAAGTAGAGATTACAAAATGAAGTTTTCAGAAAGGATTTTGCACTTTCCTTTGCCTCAGAGCCAAGAGAGATGTGTGAATTGAATGTGGGGTTTGTGGATTTCCCAAAATTTATTATTTTGTGTTTCAACTTTTTTTTGGTTTTGTTATTTCGCTCTAACTCTAATATAATTACCTAATTAAATCGAATGTACTTGTCATTTCTTTCACCTTTTACTTAGTCATTATAAAACAAACCTGAATATACAGTATATATGGAGCTTAATGCCAAAACAAACAAAATCTGAAACAACTACATTAATGATGTGTCGTAAGCTATATTAAGTATTAACAAGCTGTAACTATATATATATATATATATATTACGCTCTCGTTACAAATTTTAACATAAGAACTTATAAAGATTTTTACTTATACTTGCTGATTTCTACTTAACTTATGGCTGTTAATCAATTATTTAATATATAAACTCGGTAATGTTAATTTAGTATTATTAACAAAATATACATCTCTCAAGTGTATAGCACAGAGACTGTTGCCACATCCTATGAGTAAGGTTTGTGCTTTTATATTGTTTTACTCCTTTGCTATTTATGTAAGTTAGCCATAAAAAGCCTCTAATTAGCAGAATTCTCAATTTCTCATTATGAAGAAACTAAACTCATGATATGTCATTCCAAAAACGTTCATGAGATAAACATGGTTGTTTAAAGCTTCTCAATTTGTTGTCCATGGTGAAAATATATTTATACAAAAGATAAGAAGGTGTACACTAAGTACACAGTAAATGTACACTAAGTCATGTACACCTTCGAGTCTTAGAAATTGATAACTGTAAAAAGAAGAATGATATGTCAGAAAGTGAACAAAAGATAAGAAAGTGTACACTAACTATACAGTAATTGTACACTAAGTCATGTACACCTTCGAGTTTTAGAAAGTGATAACTGTTGAATGAAGAAGGATAGATCTGAAAGTGTACAGAAGATGATAAGGTGTACACTAAGTATACAGTAATTGTACACTAAGTCATATACACCTTTGAATCTTAGAATTTGATAATTGTAGAATGAGAAATGGTAGATTAGAAAGTATACATAATATAAGAAGGTGTACAGTAATTATATAATAATTGTAAACTACATCATCTATACCTTGGAGTCTTAGAAATTAATAATTGTAAACTGAAGAAGAATATATCAGAAAGTGTACAGAAGATAAGAAGATGTATACTAACTATTCAATAATTGTACACTACATCATGTACACCTTCGAGTCTTAGAAATTGATAATTGTAGAATGAAGAAGGATAAATCAGAAAGTGTACAGAAGATAAGAAGGTGTATACTAACTATTCAATAACTGTACACTACATCATATACACTTTCGAATCTTAAAAATTGATAATTGTATAACGAAGAAGGATATATAAGAAAATGTACAGAAGATAAGAAGGTGTACACTAACTATTCAATAACTGTACACTACATCATGTACACTTTCGAGTCTTAGAAATTGATAATTGTAAAATGAAAAAGAATATATCAGAAAGTGTACAGAAGATAAGAAGATGTATACTAATTATTCAATAACTGTACACTACATCATGTACACCTTCGAGTCTTAGAAATTGATAATTGTAAAATGAAGAAGGATAAATCAGAAAATGTACTGAAGATAAGAAGGTGTACACTAACTATTCAATAACTGTACACTACATCATGTACATTTTGGAATCTTAAAAATTGATAATTGTAGAACGAAGAAGGATATATAAGAAAATGTACAGAAAATAAGAAGGTGTACACTAACTATTCAATAACTGTACAATACAATATGTACACCTTCGAGTCTTAGAAATTGATAATTGTAAAATGAAAAAAATATATCGGAAAGTATACAGAATATAAGAATGTGTACACTAACTATTCAATAACTATACATTACATCATGTACACCTTCGAGTCTTAGAAATTGATAATTGTAGAATGAAGAAGGATATATCAGAAAGTGTACATAAGATAAAAATGTATACACTAACTATACAATACAATAAGTATCTAAATAAAACTCTAAATAAAAAAAATAATTTTTGTTTAACTAATTATCTTTAATGTATATTTTATTTATCTGGTCTAAATTACAAATATATTGTTCCGTGAAAACTCTTTCTTAGATGGAGTGTTTCAAAACTTACAGATATTCACATATTGCCCTCGAGAGTAATTTCTCAATCCCACTGACTTTCTCTATCTCACAAGAGGTGTGTATTACACAAACAGTAAAAATTATCTATTTTACTAATTTGCTATAGTAAACTGTGTATATTGCATAATATGTTCAAAAAAATATCCATTTGTCCAATTAACTCAAAAAAATAAGAGTAAAAGTAAAGATTATTTAATAGTGGTATAATTTAAAAAGTTACTAATTGATAGTAATCAGTTATAATTAAAAAATTTGTCCACTCAATTGATTACACATAAGCAGAACTCAAAGTAGTTAGTTTTATTAGCTCAATATTTTCAGCTAACAAATGCATCCAATATTTGTCTTCCCGTTGTACATAGGAATATTTATTTTTTGTCAGAATTTTCCAAACCACAGAAAAGAAAAGAAAAAATTAACAATTTTCATTTTTGCCACAACAAACTAAACCGGCCGGTTCAAAATCTGTATTTTGTTTTAGGTGTTTTTAATTTATCACCGCACATCTTCTTCTCCCTTGAAAGCTTTCGTCTTCTTCTCCACGCCAAAGAAGAGTAACCAAAAAAGCTTCTCGCTTCTTCATCTTCTAAACATAGTTCTGCAAAATCTCATGGTCTTTAAACTATCATGAAGGCTTCCAACTTCATGTGGCCTTCCACATCACCGAGATTCACCATCACCACTCCTTATCCACACCCTCACTTACGTCTAACCTCACGCGCCGCCCCTTTCTTACAAGTGAAATCTTTCCAGCGCGATGACTTCGACCGTTTCGCTGATAACCTAAAGTCCGGTAAAGCTTGGAGAGACGCGTGGAGGACAGCTAATGATGGATTCGAGCAATTCGTATTTGAAGCTAAGAAGACTGCTGAGAGAATTGATCGTCAGTATGCGGTTTCTCGTCGATTTAGCTCGGTTGCTAGCTCTGCTGGTGACCGTGCTCGTGAGATTGATCGTGAGTTTGGGATTAGTCCTCGTGTTCGAAGCTTATCCGCTGATTTTGGTAGAAATTTCCCCAAGGTAATTTGAGAATTGAGAAAGAGATGAAATCAATTTTTATGTTATCATTTGATTTGAATTCTCATAGTAGATTCTTGAGTTTTGATTGTTGCTTTTGAGATTATTTCTAATGTTATATATCAAATGGAGCAAAATTGGGAGTAGCCGTAGCCATTGGATTGTTACAAATTTGAGGCTCCATAAAGGTCGTTCCTTTGAAGTAAAGAGAGTTCCATTCAAATCCTTTTTTGTCGTTTGTTTTTGATAGAATTGTGATTTGTGGATTGGATGCTGTGGCAGAGCCTAGCATATAGTTCTTATGTATAGACTGAGATGTTGAATCATTCATGTGCAATTAGTTTTTTTTGTATAATCATTCATGTTGAATCATTCATGTGCAATTAGTTTTTTTTGTAGAATTATAATGTGTTGTGATAGACAATGGTTACATGAATCTTAAATGCTTGGTTAGGCTAGGATTTACTTCTTATATATATAGACTGAGATGTTGAATCATTCATGTGTTATTAGTTGGTTTTATATACTTATTCTGATAGACCAATGATATCATGTGGTTGTAGCTATATGGCTCTTGCTTTGCATTGTCCTGAGCTTTTTTCCCTCTTGTTTTTGCTTACAGTACAGGAAGCAATTTAGTGATTTCTTGAATACGCCGCTCGGTGGAAGTTTTGCTGTAAGTATTACGTTGTTATTTTCACTTACTTTTACTCTATTTATGATTGAGGCGGAGCTGAAAACTTTCAAAGTAGTAATCCTTATAGGAATTAGATATTTTATGCTTAAGCTCACTGGTTATCTCATGAAAGATCTGTGTAACCTTATTCTGTACTTCTTTTGATGTATCTTTATATCTTATATAAAGAAACAGGCTTGGACTCTGATAACCCAAAACTATTTTCTGTGGTTTCGATTTACCAAGCATATAAGCACTGGCCTGATCTATATATGATGCTGTAGCATAAGAACTTTCATGTACTATAGAGTCTCTCATTCCATGGGTTTCATTGAGTAGCTTAACTCACAATACTTTGATGACTTGTCTGACTATACATGGTTTTCAATGAATCCCACTAGACAGAGTTTATAATTCTAATCTTGGATATGCGTTGGTCTCATTTCCAGACTGTTTTCTTCCTTTGGTTTGCCCTCTCTGGATGGCTTTTCCGAGTGATAATAGTCGCAACTTGGGTTCTTCCAATTGCTGGCCCTCTTCTCATTGGTGCAGTGGCCAATAACTTCGTCATCAAGGTATAGCTAATAAAACTCTATCCTCTCTCTGCATGTAACATGTATTATAATTTCCGGTTGACTCTGAAGTTTCTTGAACAATGTTTTTCAAAACTCTGTTATAACATTTGGTACTTCACAGGGAGAATGTCCAGCATGTAAGAGGCAGTTCATAGGATACAAAAGCCAAATAATCAGATGCGAGGGATGTAGAAACATAGTGTGGCAACCACAAGGCGACTTCTTCTCAAAAGACGGCAGCAACAATAACAACAGCAAGGGGAACTCTAAAAAGCCACCTAAGTCCCAAATCATTGATGTCGATTTTGAAGAGATATGATAATTAGAGAGAGACTGATACAAAAAAAAATGGCGAGAATGAAGCAGAAGGGTCTCTCCTGTTGCACTAATGATGTTTTTGTCTGTTTTGATCTGTAGTTATGCGAAGGCATTGTGTTGTTGCTTGTTGTGTACATGATAAGGTCTCTTTTGTAGATGAACAAATGTAGTTTCCACAAGCCAAGAGACTTGATTGAAACTCCTAAAGTATTTTTCGTCTTAGATAAATCATATTATATAACAGTTTACATCTATATTATTTGTTTGTTTACTTAACATGTTTATAGTAGTGTGCTTTCTTGAAGCCACAATTTTTAGTATTCAGTTAAAAAAAAAACTTTTCCTAATCAGCTATTTTGTACGGTTTATTATCTTACGACAAAAAGATGAAAATATTTGTATAAACAAAACAAACTTCTTACTAATTATTTGTGCCCACTAAATTTTCGCTAATCACAGTTGGTATTAAAGTCACTAAACCTATGGTCTCTGCTCAACCATTGTCTGTGTTACTCTTTCTAAAGGTTTCATATAAGAACAAAGAACATAACTCTTTAGATTGGAACATGTCACTATCAATACTGGGTTCTATCACTCTTTAGGCCATTGAAGAGCTTCGTAGAACAAAATCTCTGGTCTAAACTTCCTTTCTCCACAGAATCTGAGCACTTTCGTCCAGTTACCAACAACCTATGGCATCGCCAAACATATCAATAATGTCTGACCGATGAAAGTTCACATTTCAACTCAAGAAAGACAGGAAACTGTTTCCTCTTACCTCTTCTGCTAAACCTTCATGTCTGAGACTAACCCACCGGGTCTTTTTATATGCCATGCAAATGTATTTTCTTCCTTCTTCAGCACAACCAACCTGCATCACATATTCTAAGAATATAACAGAGAAAAGATACAGAAGAACAATAGCACTAACATTGATTCAGATTTTACCATTGACACAAGCCGGTACTTAGTGTTTGGTTCTAAGCCTTCATATAGCCTGCTAATATCTATCTCCCAGTCCAAAGCATTTGTTGTTTCATATATTTGCTTTTCAGTTTCATTCTTCTCCCATTCCAAAACTTATGTTGCAAATCCACAAAAACAGCAACATTGTTTTTTAAACGATATGACTAGATAAGATTACAATTCACAATCATGGTCTAAACTTACCAATTGTGAAGATAGGCGAGCATCTACTTATAGTATGATGAATAAAGTTTTCCATTCCACAGCCTCCAGTTTTAACATCACATCTCATTTTATCTTCCATGCGGATCACTCTAAGGATGTCCGCAAACTTTATATTCCCAAAGGCACACTGCATATATATATATATATATATATTTATATTTATATAACCACAGAGAAACTTTTAAAGAGTAGTACCAGTTACTGTAGGAAATACAAAGAGGGAAATAAATGAAACATACCTTCAGGTCTCTGATTGAATCTGCAGCCATAACAATTCCATTAGAACTTTGCTCTTGATAATTTGACTTCCTTCTGCAGTTTCTACAACTCATTCTTTCATATTCCTCCAATGTAAATAGGCGAATCACCAAGCTTTCTCTTTCTGGACTTTTCCAGCAATGACAAAACTCAAGGATCGTGACGACTACCTCAGCCGCATCACTTGACTGAAAAGAGTAAAAAAATGAATGACATGTAAAACCATAACCCAATATAACAATAATATGCTTATAAGCTTATATTTATCCGTACATACCATGGAATGAACTCCTAGGGAAGCAAGTAAGTTGCTTAGGAGGTAACTGTAGAGTCCCTCTTCTGTTATCTGTTCCGAGAAAAATGCAGAAAAGAAATCTTGCAGTGCGTAAGGGACTTGTGCTTCCAAGTTGCCATGAAATGGTTGGCGATTGTGCAGCAAATCCTCTTCAAAGGCCTTAATGTTCAAGAGGGCCTGCAGTAGCACAAATCTTTCAAACCAAATAAGAAAGTAAAGAGACAATATATGAAAATAAAGAATGAGCTGAATCAGTAGAGGAGAGTCTATGTTTTGAATCCATTTTTTGTTGGTGACTGCTTTACCTTAAGTGTCATGTCAAGAGCTGAACGGTGTCTGATTGCAGCTTGTCCTTGAGTTACCTCCAATTGTTCTGGCAGTGAATCTTCTCGAGGCATACTTTCCATATCTTGAAGATGGCGAATGAAAGAAATAAGAACTGTGCATCTTAGAACAAAAGCTTTTGTAAATTATGCTCTCTTTTAACCAGGGTCACCTTTTATAGCTTCCTCTTGATTGTTAGTGTTGGATGAAGTTTCCAATTGACCTCTTTCACTTGAGAGAAAATCTCCCGGTTCCATAGAATTTTCTTCCGCCATATTTAGTGATGTAACTCCCGGTTCACTAGACATATGTAAGAACACATTTTGTTCAGAGAAAACCTACAAATCAATTAACTACTTGCAAGAAGAGTCAATAAGAAACCAAATTTCTCATCTAGAGCGGAGGTACATACAGTTCGACATTCTGATCAAGAAGACTGGACATTTTGCTCGCTGAAGTTCTCTGTTACACCATGAAGGACATTCGTTGTTACAACTGAAAAACCAAAAATTAAAAGAAGCATATAGAGAATTTAGACAATCAACGACCTTGTTGCTTCTATGTTTCTTCTTTTTTGACCTTACAACTGGCTTCTTCTGCTTCTCTTTTTTTTCCTTGGTTAAAAGTTCTGCAGCTAACTTGGCTTTGGCATCCATATCTACAACACTGTCCAACTTTTCCTAGAAGAAGAGACATAAACTACGATGTAAGAATCGTTTCAGTAATCAAAGAGTCAAAGAGAAATCAGAGGGAATACCAAAGTTACAAATAAACCTGCAAGAATCGTTTCAGTAGGTGAAGGATGTAAGAGCGGTAGTCAAAAACAGAAAGCCGAACTAGGTCGTTCAGCAATTTAATCCTTGAATTTTCAACCAGCAAAATCTTTGAATCGGCTAGGGAAACCTGAAAGTCAATATATATTTTATGAAAACAATTTATCGTACTCTGTTGTTAAATAAAACTCAGATCAGGATGTAACCTTGTTGAATACCAATGATTTCAGATGGCCTATAGACTTCAACACTACATCATCACTGAGATTTTTATGCCCATGTATAAGAGTCAGGCAATCTTCTAGATTTGGGATATTAAATATCGGATACGATGCTGCTTTGAGAACATCCCGTACTGCACACAGGAATATATCTGTAACTTGAGGATCTGCATCATCTATCTTTAACTGCTCTTCACATTTCTCGCATAGAAGAGATGCATATATGTTCCATTGATCTTCTGGAACATTTATTCTCCTTTCATCTTCGTGCATACATATATCCAAAGCCCTATTAAGACATGCATTATAACATAGGAACTTCCACTTCTTTGCATATTTAATTTGCAAAGTCGCACACGTGAAGTGAATGGCTCTCAGAACAGCCACCCATATATCAAGATTGTGTGCCCTGATAGATCTGGGAAATGCAAAGCTCTCATCTTTCAAAGGTTGATCAAGTAACCAAGTTATGATATCATCTCCCTGAGGATGTGTCTTGGCGTAGTAAACTTTGCGATCACAAACATCTATTGACCCTTCATCATCGAATGAAGCAAGCTTGCCTCTCAGCAATCTTTTATCCAGAAGCATAAATGAAAACCCATGGTCAAATTCGATCTTTTCATTAACTAGAGTATGACACCATAAACTGTCCGTTGCGCTAGAAACCAGTTCTGTACCATCATACCTTTCACACTTGATCTGTTTGAGAAGGTCTAGAATTTGATTGAGATCATGAGATTGCAAAAAGCAGATACCCTGAGGTGTTTCCACCAAGCGACACTCGGTAGTAAGAGTATGCTCGGTAACTTTGAATTGTGCAAGATGCTCAACAAGAAACTGCATCATCCAGTCTTGAATGCTGCAAGGGAGAATTTTACGCTTCCAAAACGATACAAGGAGCAATTGGATTTCCTTCAGCAACTTCCTTCGCTCTTCATCTGCAGCTAAAGGCCAGTCTTTGGACCATCCATTCACATATACAAACTTTTTCACAAATTCAAGCCGGTTCTTGATCATTTCAGCAGCAGCTACTGCATCCACAGGTTCCCAACCTACAACAGATATCATACCAGCCCAGACTTCATCTACCCTCTGGGCCATAACTTCTTTCGGACATTTATATTTTGCAGCATGTTCTTGTTCAAGATGGTTCTTTAACTTTTTAGGATAAAAGAACTTCTTTGAACAAGCTCGGCACATCCAGAATTTCCATTTTCTGTTCTTCTTCGCAGAGTCAAGAACTTGATCCAAAGCATCTAGCCCCTCTCTGCCATATAATCTCTCGACAAAAGTTGTAAACTTCGAAATGCTTACCATCATAAACTTCCTTTTACTATCAACATCCATACTCGCCCAATACGGCCTCAATCTTTTAGCCGCAACTGTAAGCGAGTCACTACTTATCTTGATTCTTATTCCCTTGAACTTCATAGGTTTTGGTTCAGAGTTTTTTACAGTAGGACCAAGGAAGATCCTTGACTCTGCCATTTCGGCTAGATTCTCAAGTTTAGTTTTAGTATTTTGCTGGTACGAGTTCAATGGACGAGAAGAAGCCATAACAGATAAGCTATGTTTTGCAATCTTCAGAGCTTTCTTGTAATACGTTACTGATCCAAGATTTTCTCCCAATTCAAAGAAAGAAAGTGCAGCAAATGCTTGTACATCGTAATCATCCAAATAGCATTGTGCAGAAGCCAACAAGAATGTGAATTTAAAGTCAATAATCTCTGTTTTTCTCGCTAGTTCCGTGAAGATAGTACCTTGTAGGAGATGAATATTTGATGGAACTTTGTGTTTCCCACTGATCAAAATCGAATCTTCAATCATCTCCAAGGCCTTGATGTGATCTCCATGATCGTAGTAACGTTGAGCAAGTTTGTATTTTGATGTGTCCCCAGTAGCTTTTGAGAAAAGAGGAGGAGAAGGCTCCATGGTTGAGGGAAGAGTAACGAATGATTCTCAAGCTTCTTCGTCTCTAGGGTTTTGATCCAGAGAAAACTTTCTTTGCGAGGCGGGAAAATTAAAGTAGATGGTAACAACAAGATGAAGCCTTTTTTATCATGTGCGATCCACGTGGCAAGAGAGACGAGTAGAGAAACCCAATTCGTAGTGTCTTCGTTGGGGAATTGTGTCGAGCACCTTGTGGGCATTCGTTGTTTTGATAAATAATATAATTAAGTCGATTTAGTTGCAACTTGTCTTGTTTTCGAATTCGGGTCTTCATGCTGAGATCAAAGATTCAATATTTTTCAAAGCTCATATGATTACTGAAGATAGACCAATCGTTGACAATGGTTTACGCTGTAGGCTAATATGACCCAGAAGTCGTTCACAATGGCTTACAGTGCACTGTAGGCTAATATGGTTTGTACAGCTGTAATTATATACTTAATATCAAGGCATGAATTAAAAGATGGAAGTTTATATATTTTATATGATTTAACTTTAAGTTTATATTTCTTTCAAATTATGTAAAAGAATTTTTTTTACGTGGATTTACTATAGAAAATTAAAAGATATGCTATAGTTATATAGTAATTACATAATATAATTCAATATGTTAGTTTAAGCACGTCTACATTTTTTTTTAATAAATATCTACATTTATCTTTTTTTTTAATAAATTGGTAAACCTATTTGAAGATGCAAATTCCAGATCAGCTGATTGTATGGATCAGGAGATTGCATCAGATCACATCATAACGTTTTAATCTGACGTGGAGAGCTGACGTGGCTTATTTGAAGTGGATGATGTGGCAAGCTCAAAGAAAGGGTGGACTAACTTAGAGCTGAAGATTTTAGATGGATGCAAAAGATACTCGAAGATATACTTAAAGATATTCTCTGCAGCCGCTTAAGGAAATGATAAACTTGCTTCTCAAGTTTATTCCTTTGGAGATTTGGCGAAGATCCCCGGCCCTACGTACTTAGGTTTTTTGTATAAATAGTCTAAAGGGGATCGTAGGAGTCGGTTAACACTTTATAGCTATTATTGTGAAGTTGTAACTTCGAAGCTAAAGAATAAAGTTTAGAAGGTGAGTATTGTTTATCTTGTCTTTGATATCTTCGGGTAGGTAGATTCAAAGTAAGATAGGTTGTGTTGTGGCTTGACTTTGATATCATTGAGAGTATTGATTCAAAGGAGAGCTAGAGCTTAGAATTTTTTTTAGTTAGGGTCAAGTATATTAGGAAGAATAGATTGTGTAAATTCAAAACATATAGATCTTTGTGTAAAGATTATAGTGTTACTAAAACAAGTTAAAGCGTTTGTTTGGCGCGTTCCAAGCGTATTTCATTGTGTTGCTTGTCTCTATACCTTTACAATTGGTATCAGAGCGGACGCCTGATCAAAAGAGTTGTTATCTTTCAAACATGTGAGATCTTGTGACAAGGGTATGGAGAAAACACAACAGTTCGTTGCAATAAACAAGCAACTGAAGCTGGATGTCGAACACTATGGTCACTGGAAGGTGAACATGCAACAAGTGATCCAAGATATCGATCTGGAGGCATGGATAACAGTTGAAGAAGGTTGGACTCATCCAATGACAAAAGATGATGATAGAAAGGAAATTCCAAAACCAAAGAAGTCCTGGAGTGGTGAGGAGAAACTTGAAACAAACTTCAACGCCAAGGCATTGTCAGCCATCTTCACTTCTCTGCCTAGGAATCAGTTTACCAGGGTGCAAGGATGCACATCAGCAAAAGAGGCTTGGAATATTCTGCAGGTTTCATTCGAAGGAACCATCAATGTGAAGAGAACTCGGATTGACATGTTTCAGTCTGAGTTTGAGAGTTTGACGATAAGTGCTGGAGAATCTATTGATGATTTCAGCAGTAAACTGAGCTATAACCTTCAGGAAGCTATTGTGCTAGGAAAGAATTACAAGTATAGGAAACTGGTCAAGAAATTCCTTAGGAGCTTGCCGTCGAAATTCCAATGACACAAGTTTGCAATTGAGGTAGCTTTGAATTCTGATGATCTCAAGTTTGATCATGTTGTTGGGATGATGCAAGTGTATGAATTAAAACTGAAGAAGAAAGAGCAGACAGGTTATAAGGGACTCGCCTTGATAGTTGATCAGACTGATGAGATTGAAGACAAAGTCAGCCTGATGGTTAAGAAGTACTTCAGAAAGTTTGAGAAAGGGCAACGTGGTGGAAGCTGTTTTCAATCTAAGTCTGGTGCTGAGAAAGGTACTCAAAAGTTAGACAAACAGTGTGCTAAGTGTGAGAGAATAAGTCACTAAAAATCTGATTGTCCGACCATCAAAAGAAGAAATTTTTTCTAAGATGTTTTGAGTGTAAATCTGATTGACTACATTGCTTATGTAGGTAAGAAAGAAAAGTCTTATGTCACCTTGATTGAGAGTGATTCTGATGACGATAACAAAGAGAAAGGAAAGATTCTCAACAACTTTGTTGCCTATCTGGGTATCATTGAAGAAGGAGAATGTGAACAACCAACTGATCTTTTCGAAGAAGATCAAAACACTGAATCAGATAGAGAACAATCTGAGTTTACAGTGATCACGGTGCTGATTGATGAGTTGGCATCTACAAAAGAAGAAAATGTCTCTCTGATTACAGAAAATAAAAAATTGGTAAGTCAAATCAATCTTCTGGAAAATGAACTCAAAAGTGAAAAGGCTAAGGTATTTGGGTTGGAACGACAACTTGAGGCACAATTGAAAAATATCAAGATGCTGAGTAGAGGAACCAAGGACCTGGATAATATTTTGTCAACTGGTAGGACTAGTAACACAAAGTGGGGTTTAGGGTACTAGGGAAGGGATTCAAGTGGTCACACTAAGTTTGTTAAAGGATCAGTGGTACTAGTGAAACCCAAGATGAATACTCAGAGTAGGACGGTGCCCAAGATGCTGAGTAGAAGAGAAAATTGGATCAGCAAGATCACAATACTCCTAAAGATAAGGTGAATGGATGCTGGTACTGTGGCAAACTTGGTCACTACAAGGCTTATTGCTATGGGTACTTATCACATACTGCTCAAGTTTTGAAATAAAAGCAGTTATATCTGGATAACAAGAGAAGAAACCAGGCATGGGCCATGAAGTAGGATTTTAACTGTTATGTACCGTACACAGCAGAAGATCCAGAAGAAACTTTTTGAAAATGAACAATGGTATTTTGACAGTGGTTGCTCTAGACACGTGACGGGAACTCAAGGAAACCTAGCTGGTTTTGAACGTATCTCAACAGGGCGAGTGACATTTGGAGATGGTGCAAACGAAAAAATTAGAGGCAAACGTATTACTAGAGGAGAGACTTAGTTAAATCTAAAGAATGTCTATCTTGTTGATGGCTTGAAGGCGAACTTGATCAACATCAACAAACTGTGTGACATTGGGTTGAGCATAACTTTCACTAAATCAGAATGTAAGGTAGAAGGTTAGAAGGACAGCGATCTGATAACAACTGCTACATGTTGAGCAAAAGAACAGAACATTGCAAGAAATGGCAAGAGCAATGATGCATGGGAATAATGTTGCTAAACATTTCCGGGATAAGGCAGTTAATACCGCATGTTACATTATTAATAGGGTATATGTGAGGAAAGGTATAAACATGACACCATATGAACTGTGGAAGAACATGACACCATCGGTAAGCTATTTCTAAATTTTTGGTTATACTTGTTATATCCTTAATGATAAGGATCAGCTGGGGAAGTTTGATGCCAAGAGCGATGAAGAGACGTTTCTTGGATACTCAGGCACTAGCACAGCCTTCAGGGTGTTTAACTGAAGATCCCATATGGTACATGAAACAGTCAATGTTGTGTTTGATGATGCATCTTACTATATACAGGTTGTTCAACCAGCAGTGAGTCAAAATGATCTGGAAACTGATGCAACAACGCAAGCAGAACAATCAACTGAGGATAAAAGAAACGGTTGTAAGGATGAAGCTCATGTCCCACTTTGGTGTAAGATAGAGGGTGGTGGCTTCACAAGTTGGCGATCGCTTCTCACTTGATAAAGAGGAGATGGTCAAAGATGGCGATCTAACATGATGGCGAGCGCTTCTCTCATGTGGGATCGATTGAGGGGATGTGATGGCGGATTGAGGTGCACCACAGAGTTGTAATTGATCTCTGATACAGAAGAAACACTCTAGCTTGTTGAATCACTCAAACAAAACAAGAGCAAGGACTTATTCTCTCAAGAACGCTCGACGAGAAGAAGAAAGAAAAACCGTGTTATTTTATTAATTCAAGGGTAACCAAAAATTACATAGCTGCAGAGAGACTTTATAATAGTCCATCAGCTAGCTCTAGGGCCGATTTTTCAAAATAAAATGCAACAATCAAGCCCAAAATTAACGCAAAGACAAAACAGAAGCAAAACACATTTTATTTTAATGAAAAAATACAACCAAATAAGGAAACTACTTATGTGACTTATTTCTCTTCAGCTGGGTCATTTTGATGAAGTTCTTAGGTGTTGTTAACGCTGTTAAGCCCTGCAAAAACATTAAAAATTGAATACAACTTCCTTGGACAAGTTTGAGAGTGATTAGAGCTTTCTTGTACCTTTTTTTGTGTTTCACATTGATGCATTGTTTCTTTGATGTAAAAATATTCTTGGGACTTCTCTTGCATGACTGTATCACCCTCTGGAAGCTCTCTCATATCTTTTGTGCCTGGAGCTCGTCCTTCACTATCTTGTTCTTTGTTGGAGCTGAGATTAGACTTGTGCGCTTCTTGAAGCTCCAATGCATTTTCCTCACTAGTAAAGATTTTTTTACCTGCCAAAGAAAATTCCATACCTTGGTTTTGTTCTACACTTAGATGAGTGAATGCTTCAGCAAGCTCTTCCTCTCATATGGTTGGTTTGGACCAGTTGGATTCTCCTATCTCCGAGGAACTCACAATGTCTTGTATAGCTAGATTGAATCTTCTCCTTAGTTGTTTGGATTTGGAACGTGTCATGGGTCCTTCTCTAACCTCTGGTACGGAGTGAGACTCATCCTCTTGGGTGTTAGGGTCAATGTCTACATCATTTCCTTCCTCTTGAAAAGGTTTTGTCCTCAAAACTGTTTCTCCTATATCATAAGAAGACAAATCAACAACATTAAAAGTATGGGATATTTTAAACTCACCTGGCAGCTCTAGACGGTATGCATTATCATTGATCTTTTTGAGTATTTTGAATGGGCTGTCGCCTCTTGGTGCAAGATTGGAAGATCTTTGCTTTGGGAACCTCTCCGGTCTCATATGTAACCAAAGCTAGTCTTCTGGTTCAAACAGCATTTCCTTCATCCTTTGATCGGCCTTGTGCTTGTTATCTTCAACTTTCTTCTCCAATTTCTCCTTAGCCTTAATTTGTAGTCCTTTAATAATCTCTCCACGCCTTAAACCATCTTGATTAACCTGTTCTATCTGCGGCAGAGACACTAAATCCACTGGAGACAAAGGGTTAATTCCATAAACTATCTCAAAAGGAAATAGTTTTGTGGCTGAGTGCACAGCCCTATTATACGCAAATTCAATGAAAAGAATACAATCAAACCAAGTTTTCATATTTTTATCAAGAGTAGCTCTAAGTAAAGTTGAGAGAGTTCGGTTTACCACTTCAGTTTGTCCATTCGTTTGGAGATGACAAGTAGTAAAAAACAGGAGCTTGGTACCTAACTTTCTCCATAAAGTCCTCCAAAAGTGTCCTAGAAACTTGGTGTCACGATCAGAGACTATAGTTCTTGATATCCCATGAAGACATACCATTTCTTTGAAGAATAAATCAACTATTTGAAAGGCATCATTGGTCTTATCACACGGAATGAAATGAGTCATCTTCGAAAACCGATCCACAACAACAAAAATAGAATCTTTGTGTCTAATCTTTGGCAAACCTAAGACAAAATCCATGGAAATATCTATCCGGGGGCATTAGGAATAGGCAAAGGTAAATAAAGACCATGAGGATGTGACCTGGATTTAGCTTTGTGGCACACAATGCATCGGGAACAGAATCTCTCGACATCTTTCTTGAGGTGAGGCCAATAGAAATGCTCCATGACTACAACAAGGGTCTTATCTACTCCAAAATGACCCATCAAACCTACACCATGTGCCTCACTAATTATCAATTCGTGCATAGAACCTTGAGGTATGCACAATCGCTTATCTTTAAAACGGAACACATCTTGTAAGTAAAATGCCTTGTAAATTCCTTGACCGGGTCCTTGGTAAAATTCTCCTAGCTCCAGATCATCCTTATAAAACTCTTTGAGGTGCTCAAAACCCATTATCTTGGCTTCCATAGTAGATAGAAGGGCATATCTTCTTCACAAAGCATCTGCGACCACATTCTCCTTACATTTCTTGTACTTGATCACATAAGGAAATTTTTTTATGAACTCTAGCCACTTAGCGTGTCTTCTCTTGAGTGAAATCTGACCCTTAAGATGCTTGAGAGTTTCATGGTCAGTGTGAATGATGAATTTCTTGGACAATAAGTAATGCTGCCATGTCTCTACAACTCGGACTAAGGCATACAATTCCTTATCATAAGTCGGATAATTCAGTGTCGCTCCACTCAACTTTTCACTAAAGAACGCTACGGGTCTCTTCCTCTGATGTAATATAGCTCCAATCCCTAGCCCCAAAGCATCACATTCTACTTGAAACATGACTTCAAAATCTGGTAGGCCAAGAACTCATGCTTGCGTGAGTCTCTCCTTCAGCATGTTGAAAGACTGATCTTGAGCTTCTCCCCATGAGAAAGGCACGTTCTTCTTAATCACAGCAGTCATTGGGGCTGCTATAGTGCTAAAATCCTTAACAAACCTTTGGTAAAAGCTTGCTAGTCCATGAAAATTTCGTACATGTCCAATAGATGTTGGTGTTGGCCACTCACGGACTGCTTTGATCTTCTCCTCATCTACTTGCAAATCCTGTGTACTCACCACAAAGCCTAAGAACACACACTTGTCAGTACCAAATGTGCACTTTTTTAGGTTGGCATAAAGATCTTCCCTCCGAAGCGTTTTCAAAATAACCTCTAAATGCATAATATGATCAAAAAAGCATTCACTATAAATAAGTATGTCATCAAAGTAGACAACAACAAATTTACCAATGAAAGACCTTAGAACCTGGTTCATTGGTATTATAGCCACTCATAGAGACCTTGCTTAGTCTTCACAAGTTGGCGATCGCTTCTCACTTGATGAAGAGGAGATGGTCGAAGATGGCGATCTAACACGATGGCAAGCGCTTCTCTCGTGTGGGATCGATTGAGGGGATGTGATGGTGGATTGAGGTTTACCACAGAGTTGTGGTTAATCTTTGATACAGCACAAACACTCTACCTTGTTGAATCACTCAAACAAAACAAGACGAAGGACTTATTCTCTCAAGAACACTCGATGAGAAGAAGAAAGAAGAACGGTATTATTTTATTAATTGAAGGGTAACCAAAAATTACACAGCTGCAGGGAGACTTTATAATAGTCTGTCAGCTAGCCCTAGGGCCAAGTTTTCAAAATAAAATGCAACAATCAGGCCCAAAATTTTTGCAAAATCAAAACAGAAGCAAAACACATTTTGTTTTAATGATTTTCGACTTCACTTTATCCGTGAGTTAGTTGAAGAGAAACTGATTATAGTAGACCATGTAAGCACTAAGTTTTAACTTGCTGATTTATTCACCAAGCCTCTGGACTTTAACAGATTTGTTAGTCTAAGAAAAGTTATTGGTGTTTGTGAGGTCTAATATTTTCTCTGCAAGTCGTGTCAGTCAAAAACAGGGACTAATGGTGGAACAGGCCATAGAAATTTCTAAGGTTGTATAAAGAGTCAGCAGTCTGTGCTAAGCAATGGTGTGTAGAAAAGAGCTGCATGCATGCCGTTATGTGGTCATGTACTTAAAACGTTGTCGTGAAGGAGGAGGTCAAAGAGCTGAGGAGAGGTGATCTCGTGCATGTCAAACAAGAGGGTACCAAAAGAAAAAAAATGGTTGGTACCCATATAACAACGAAGAAGGATATACACAAGTATCAATGGTTGAGAAGTTAAGTGATACTGTTGATACATCAAGTTACAAAGGAATGATGTGTGCAAAAGAAAAACAAAAAAGGAATAAGAAGAAAATAAAATTGGAGTGCACACACATCTAATCGTTCTTTCCAAAGGAAATTCCAGCTGCCTACTTCATGTTGATGATGCTTTTCTTGGACTAAAGGCATGCCAATGTGAAAGACTAACCACTAAACCCAGCTCTAACTCTCAAATATTCAAAAAGTTGTGGTAGTTTCTGGTAGCTGTTCTGAATAAGTGACTGATATTCAATTCACTTAACAAACCTTAAGGTATGTGAAAAACTGAAATTTTGGTTAAACTTGCATATATACTATATTTCTGGGTCACTCACTGATTTCAGTTTAAGTAGTATGTTAATGAATTAAAAAAAATTTTAATCAGATTCTTGAGATTTGATATGTATCAGACAGGTGTTTAAAGAACAACGCTTTGATGGCATATGTGCACTAATCTTTTTATTAAGTGTGTCAGCTCCGATAATGTTTAACGAATACATGTCAAAGCCTATATGATGTTCAGGCCCAACTCGTTATCAAATCTGTTGAAGTATATAAAGAGAGGAAGTTAGGATTTAAAACACAAAACCAAAAAGTTTAGAAGTTGAAGCAATTGAGCACGAAAAATCCTCTCAAGCACTCGCGAAGGACAGTTGACAACGATGAAGTCAATTGTCAACGAAATCTCCAAGATGATATCACCGCAAGCAAATACGTCACCACCTGCTCCAGTCGAGGACTTATTGGAAGTCGAGCAGTTTCTGGAAGTCGAGACGTTGCCGGAAGGACAAGAAGCTGGAAATCCATATGCGAGTCAAGCGCCTGAGCCTCCATCTAAGTAATACGTCTTGGATCCTCAGATATCCATGGTGAACTTCAAAGGAGTGGTCATATCCCCCCCAGAGCCACCAGTCATTGTCAAGATCGATGAGAGCTTGAATGTGGGTCTCAGAACATCGAATCAGTGACAGGCCCCAACCCGAGTTCGGACCAGCGATCACAGTACGAAGAAGGTCAGATCTCGAAGAACATCGACTCCACAGATGGTGGATCTGCCTGATTCTTAAAGATCTGCTCAGGCGTTAAGGTACAAGGTGCCTCTGTAGCATCATGGTTACGGAAGAGGAAAGAGCATGCAACATCGGCTTCTCAAAAGGTGAAGCGATCACAAATTGATAAAGGTAAAAGAATTGCATCTCAGGAGACGGCTGGTGAGTTTGATAGCAAGCGGTTTATATCGCTTATTGCTTAAAAGAGATTTGAGATCTTGAAGAACAACAAGTTCATCAAGGAGAAGGAAATTACCTTTGGTGATGAGGATGGGATCGGTGAGTTGATTACAAGAGTTAGGATGGCAGAAACTGTCCAAAACCTACAAGAGTTTGAGACTCTCATTCTAAGAAAGTTTTGGGCGAATCTGCCAAGTGTCAAGGTTAACACAAATTCTGTTGAAGTGCTGATTCGGAATTGGGTCTATGTGTTCTCAGTAGCCAAGATCAACGAGCTGTTTGGACTTCCCCTAGTCGATGAAAGGAATCATAGAATGCAGTGGGCTAGAGTCCTAGAAGATGTTTACGGAGTTCATGAAACATGGCAAAGTGAAAAGATGGAACAGGATTCAGTATTCTCAGAGGAGATGAAGATGTTGTACAAGATCTGCTGTGCAAACTAGTCCCCAACCACCAAGCCTATCCTCAAGCAGACAGAGCCAAGCTCATCTACCTTATGGCGAACAATACACCTTTCAATTTTGGAAAACTGGTGTATGGGCACATTCTCCAACTTGCTCTGAATCCTCAGTCCAAGTTCCATCTTCTGTTCTCCAGCCTGGTCTACAAGCTGTTGATGGCACAACATCCCGTAAGGCTGAAAAGGAACAGTCTGTTGTGACGAAGGATAATGGGGAGATTGAATCGTTGTTGAGCTATAGATCGTGTTTTTATTCGTTCTTTATATGATCTAGCTCGTTTGTATTTCAGACCTGTTTTATTGTTTT
Source organism: Cardamine occulta (assembly GCA_028015245.1). Lineage (NCBI taxonomy): Eukaryota > Viridiplantae > Streptophyta > Magnoliopsida > Brassicales > Brassicaceae > Cardamine > Cardamine occulta. The sequence continues at coordinate 3,432,593 of CM051367.1, forward strand.
TAAGACTCGGTTTTATCAGCCTTATGAGGCATTTGGTCTGTAATATTTTTGAACACAGCATTCTGGTTATTGCATATTTTGATCGTATGATAGTTGGATTTCAAGTTGTTATTGGATATATGCAATGTTGTTGTGTTTGGATCTCTATCTCTGTTTGACTTGCAGGACACTAAGGATGGTTGCTTGAGTATCAAACTCAGTCAAAAAAGGGGAGATTGAAGATGCAGATTCTGGATCAGCTGGATGTCTGGATCAGGAGATTGCATCATATCACATCATAACATTTTAAGCTGACATGGACATGGGAGCTGACATGGACATGGGAGCTGATGTGACTTATTTGAAGCAAATGATGTGGCAAGCTCAAAGAAGGTGTGGACTTACTTGGAGCTGAAGATTTTGGATCGATGCAAGAGATACTCGAAGATATACTCGGAGATATTCTCTGCAGCCGTTTAAAGAAAATATAAACTTGAGGAGCAAGTTTATTCCTTTGGAGATTTGGCGAAGATCTCCGACCCTAGGTACTTAGGTTTTTTTTTGTATAAATAGTCTAAGGGGATCGTATGAGTCGGCTAACACTTTAGAGCTATTATTGTGCGGTTGTAACTTCGAAGCTAAAGAATAACACTTAGAAGGTGGGTGTTGTTTATCTTGTTTTTGATATCTTTGGGTGGGTAAATTCAATGTAAGATAGGTTGTGGTATGGCTTGACTTTGATATCAATGAGAGGATTGATTCAAATAAGAGCTAGCGCTTAGAATTTGTTTTAGTTGGTGTCAAGTCTATTACGAAGAATAGATTGTGTAAATCCAAAACATATAAATCTCTGTGTAAAGATTATAGTGTTAATAAAAAAAATTAAAGCATTTGCTTATCGTGTTCCAAGCGTATTCGTTGTGTTGATTGTCTCTATACCTTTACACTATTATATGAAGTTAATTGATCAGTAGACATCAACAACAAATGAAGTAGTTTTGAGAATTATTGTTTTTCTTGTTTTGTTAAGCACTGAAGTGGGAGAACAATGAGAATGCATTTATCTTGTCTCTAAGTAATATATATATATATATATATATATGTTGATGTTGCATATTTGATTTATACCAATTTTATATTCATTTTATTTTTGAAAAGTCATGTAAATAAGATTGATACACAAATACCAATATGTAATACTTGTATGAACTGTGAGATATTTATTTTTTATAGGGGAAATACCATAAAAACCTCCAATTTAATAAATTTTTCCAACTATAATATCCAATTTTTTGTGTTTGCACATAAAATCTCCAACTAAGTTGTTTTTCCAAAACAAACCTTAAAATAATCTAAAATGTGCATGAGATTGACTAGAATAACGGTCAATATTAGTTCCATTTAACAACATTAACAACAATAATTTTGTGTCAAAAAGGATTCTTTTCTATTTAAATAGAAAAAGTTAAAAATATAATTAGAAAAACTAAATAAAACAATAAAAGTTATGTCTTCTAAATAAAATTTATTTTATTTAATTAAATAAATAAAAATATAATTATCTTCAATTATTTCTTCTAGCAAAACTTTGTTTTTTTTTTCTTTTTATCTAGCTTTTTAATTAAATAAATAAAAATACAAATTTCTGAACAAAATAAATAATCTTTTTAATTAAATAAATAAAAATATATAACTTCCAGAAAAAAAAGGAAAAGAAAAAATAAATTAATTGATTAAAATATTAACACTAAAGATTAAATATATAAATATTGATTAAATTAATATTGTTATATTATTTACCATTAACAATGCTAACAAATTAGAAAAGAAAAAATGAATTAATTGATTATAACATAAAAATATAATATTATAATCAATTAATTTATGTTAACATTTTTAATATAACAATAGTATTCATAATATTGTTTTATTATGTTATTGTTTTTTTCATTTTTGTTAATAATATAAATAAAATTATATATTTTTATCTAAAATTATGAAAATAAAAAAAATATTATAACAATAAAACTTAATTTATCTAAATAAAATCTATTTTCTAAATATATATATTTTAATATAAAAATGTTATTATTTTCTGAAACTATGTTTGTAAACTCTTTTCTAATATTAATGTTTAGTTGGTAAAAAATTTAATATTTTTATTATTGTTAATATAACATTTAATTAATGTATTATTCATTTTTGTTTAATAATTTTTATTTAGAGAAGATAATTTTTTTTGTTAATAATAAAAAAATTATTTTTATTATGTTAACATTTTAAAAAAATATTATTTTTATATTATTTTGTTTTATATTATTTTTACTTAGTTTTTTTCGAAATGATTTTTTACTTTTTTCTAATTAAATTAAAAAATAATAATTGTTTAACAAAATAAATTGATTCTTGTTAACGGTGTTAGATGTTGACCGTTAGTCAACCCAACCTTAAACATATTTTAGATTATTTGAAGGTTTGTTTTGGAAAATAATTTAGTTGGAGGTTTTAAGTGGAAACACAAAAAGTTAGATGTTTAAGTTGGAAAAATGTTCAAAGTTGAAGGTTTTTTTATGGTTTTTTTTTTTATATATAAAACTGTGAGATATTTATGAATTTATATTCAATAACATGAATGTTTTTCTATATATTTTTTTTGTTTTATTTTTGTGGGATATGTTCTGATCGTCCAGTCTGGAAGAGTGTACCTCCCGAACGTTTATGTAAATGTGAATATGATTGTTAAGTTTTAATATTCTACCATAATCAAAATCTATTTACTAATAAGTAGATTGTTTTTTCTTAACAAAACAATAAATACACTCGCTATTATATTGTTCTATTTAAGATCATGCCAGTTGATATACAACATGATGAATACTACAAATTTATGAAAAAAACGATCCATTTTAATACTTTTTGTGTGTGTGTTTTTGCATCATACCAAGATGTTTTATACAGTTTTGTAATTCTCTCAATCGTTTTGAGCAATAAGTTCGAAGACACACGCCTTTAGAAAACTGGTTTTTCTTTTTCTTTTCTAAGTACAGATAAGTTCCATATAACTCAGAAAGAAGAGTGTTCTTAATTGATTTTACAGTCACATATTATTTGACACTACAAGAGAGATTATATATGCCTAGTTTTGTTGTACGAGAAAACTTGGGTCGAAAACTTCAAACTTTCTTCAGCTTTTCAAAAACTACAAAAGCTATACTAGTCCTATATACAGTCTCTACTAAAGCTTTGTCTGTGTAACTCTTTCTCAAGCTTTCATATAAGATAACAAAGAACACATCTTCTTTTGAATTTGGAATATCTAACTGTTTTATACATCAATGATAGGCTTTCGTATTGATTTAACTTTGTCACTTGTTAAGCCATCGATCGAGCAGCTTCATAAAACAGAATCTCTGGCCGAACCTTCCTTTCTCCATAGAATCTGATCAGACTGTTCCAGTTACCAACACCCTATAGCATCACCATATATTATATCAGTTATGTCTTGACCATCAAAGTTCACATTTCAACTCAAGAAAGTACAAAGGCAACTGTTTCGTCTTACCTCTTCTGCTAAAGCTTCGTGTCTGAGACTGATCCACCGGTTATTTTTATATGCCATGCAAATGTAATCTCCCTCGCCACCACAACATACCTGCATTACATACTCTGAGACTATAACAGAGAATTTTAAATATTTGCAATAGCACAAACATGTGACCATCATTCCGATTTTACCATTGACACAAGCCGGTATTTAGTGTTGTTTGGTTCTAAGCCTTTATATAGCCTGCTGATATCTATCTCCCAGTCCAAAGCCTTTGTTGTTTCAAACATTTCTTTTTCAGTTTCATTCTTCTCCCATTCTAACACTTATGTTGCAAACCCATAAAAATAACAACATTGTTTTATCAAACCACAATAAATGAAATGAGTAGAAAAGATCACAATCATGGTCAAAACTTACCAATTGTGTAGATAGACGGGCATCTACTTATAGTGTGATGAAGAAAGTTTGTCTTTCCACAGGCTCCAGTTTTAACATCACATATCACTTCATCTTCCATATGGATCACTTTAAGGATGTCCTCAAACTTCATATTCCCAAAAGCACACTGCATGTAACCACATAACATCTTTTAAGAGTAATACCAGTTTCTGTACAAACAAAGGCATATAAATGAAACATACCTTCAGGTTTCTGATTGAATCTGCAGCCATAACAATTCCATAAGAACTTTGCTCTGGATAATTTGACTTCCTTCTGCATTTTCTACAACTCATTCCTTCATATTCCTCCAATGTAAAAAGGCGAGTTACCAAGCTTTCTCTTTCTGGACTTTTCCACCAATGCCAAAACTCAAAGATGGCGACGACGACCTCAGCAGCATCAGTTGACTGAAAAGAGTAAAAAATAACAGATGAGATTTAAGACAACAATGAGATAGTTTTCAGAAGCTTATATTTTATCCGCACAAACCAGGGAATGAACTTCTTCTAGGGAAGCAAGTAAGTTGCTCAGTAGGTAACTGTAGAGTCCCTCTTCTTTTATCTGCTCCGAGACAATAGCAGAAAAGAAATCTTGTAGTGCAAAAGGAACTTGTTCTTCCAGGTTGCCATGGAATAGTAGCCGATTTTGCATCAAATCCTCTTGCAGAACCTTAATGTTCAAGAGGGCCTGCAGTGTCACAATTTGTCAACGGAAATAAGTAAGCATAGAGATATTAAATAAAAATAACAAATGAGCTGAATCAGTTGAAGAGAGATTTTTGAATCTTATTTTTGCTTTACCTTCAGAGTCATGTCAAGAGCTGAATTGTATCTGGTTGCAGCTTCTCCATGTGCTGACTCCAAATTTTCAGACAGTAAATCATCTCCAGGCATGTTTTGTATATCTTGAAGATGGCAATTGAAAGAAATAAGAATTATGTATCTCAAAAACAACATACAGTAATTCAAAATATTCATCAACTGATAATAAGCTCTTTTAAAACCTTTAGTAACTTCCTCTTGACTTCCAATGTTGAACGAAATTTCCAATCGACCCCTTCCATTTGAAAGATTATCTTCTGGTTCCTTAGAAATTTCTTCAGCCGTTTTTAGTGATGGAGAAGTAGCTCTCGGTTCGAGGTTGACAAAAGATTCACTAGACACATGTAAGAACACATTTTGTTCAGAGAAAACCTATAAAGAATTTATTAGCTTGACAAAACCAAATTTCTAATACTGATCATTCATGGGAAATGGAGCGATACTTACTGTTCGACATTCTGATCAAGAAGACTAGACGTGCTCCCTGAAGTTCTCTGTTAAGCCATGAAGAACATTCATTATTACAACTGAGTAACCGAAAATTCAAGGAAACATACAGAATTTAGACCTTCATCAACCTTGTTGCTTTTATGTTTCTTCTTCTTTGATCCTGATTTCTTCTCTTTCTCTTTTTTTTCATCGGATAAAAGTTCTGCTGCATTTAACTTGGCTTTGGCATCCATATCTACAATTCCATCCAACTCTTCCTAGAAGAAGAGACATCAGTTACAATATAAGGTACTGGTCAAAGAGAAAATCATAGGGAAGATGAAATATACAAACCAACCCGCAAGAAACGTTTCAGCATATGAAGGATATAAGAGCGGTAGTCAAAAACAGAAAGCTTGCTGAGGTCATTTAGCAAATTAATCCTCGAATTCTCAACCAGCAAAATCTTTGAATCACCTAGCGGAACCTGCAAGTCAATATATACTTTATGTTAACAATTTAAGTTATTCTGTTGTTTAATAAAACTCAGATCAGGATGGAACCTTGTTGGTGACCACTGATCTCAGATGGACTATGGACTTTAACACTATATCATCACCAAGATTTTTATGCCCATGAATAAGAGTCAGGCAATCTTCTAGATCAGGGAACTCAAATGTAGGATACGATGCTCCTTCGAGAACATCTCGTACTGCACACAAGAATAGTTTTGTAGTAAGAGAATCTCCGCCATCTGTCTTTAAATGCTCTTCACATTTATCGCCTAGAAGAGATGCATATATGTTCCATTGATCTTCCGTAACATTCCTTCTCCTTGCATTCTCTTGTACACATACGTTCCAGGCATCAATAAGAGCTGCATCATAAGCTAGGATCTGCAACTTCTTTGCATATTTGGTTCCCAAAGTCCTACATGTAAAGTGAATGGCTCTCAGAACAGCCACCCATATATCAAGATTGTGTGCTCTGATAGGTCTGGGAAATTCATAGATCTCATCTATGAAAGGGAAGTCAAGTAACCAGGTTATGAAATCATCGCCCTGAGGATGTGTCTTGGCGTAATGAACATTGTGATCAGAAACATCTATTGTCCCTTCATCATCGAATGAAACAATCTTGCCTCTCAGCAGTCTTTTATCCAGAAGCATAAATGAAAACTCATGGTCAAATTCAATCTTTTCTTTCACTCGCAGACGACCCCATAAACTCTTTCACACTTGATCAGTTTGAGAAGGTCTATTATTTGATTGAGTTCAGGACATTCCAAAAAGCATATACTCTGAGGTGTTTCCACTAAGCGGCACTCAGTAGTAATAGTATGCTCAGAAACTTCAAATTGTGCAAGATGCTTAACTGGAAACTGCATCATCCAGTCTCGAATGCTACAAGGGAGAATTTTACACTCACAAAACGACACAAGGAGCAATTGGATTTCTTTAAGTAACTTACTGCGCTCTTCATCCGCAGCTAAAGGCCAGTCTTTGGACCATCCATTCACATATACAAATTCTTTCACAAATTCGAGCCGAGTCTTGATCATTTCAGCAGCAGCTACTATATCCACAGGTTCCCAACCTCCAACCGCTAACATACCAGCCCAGGCTTCATCTACCCTCTGAGCCATAAGCTTTGTCGTAGAAGGTTTAAACTTTGCACCGTGTTCTTGTTCAAGATGACTCTTAAATTTTTTAAGATAAAAGAACTTTTGTGAACAAGTTCTACACATCCAAAATTTCCATTTCCTGTTTATCCTTGCAGAATCAAACACTTGTTCCAAAGCATCTACTCCCTCTCTGCCATTCAATCTCTCGACATAACCCATAAGTTTTGCAGTGTTTACTTTCATGAAGTTCCTTCTACTCTCAATATCCATACTCGCCCAATACGATCTCAATCTTTTACCCGTAACGTTATTTGTATCACTCCTTGCCCTATCTCTAACATCACTTGTCTCCCTAAGTTTTGGCTCAGCGTCTTTTCCAGTTTCACCAAGAGGGATCAATGACTCTACCGCTTGGACTATATTCTCAAGTGAACTTCTAGTACTTTGCTCGCTCAAGCTCAAACCACCAAAAGAATCCATAAAAGCTATATTCTCTTTTGCATACTTGAGAGCTTTCTTATAATACAATGCTGAACCAATCTGTTTACCCAAATCAAAAAATGCAATAGCAGAACAGGCATGTACACCACAATCCATCGCAAAGCATTCTACAGAACCTAACAAGAATGCGAATTTGATATCACTGTTCTTGGTTCTTTTCGCTAGTTCCATAAAAATGTTACCTTGAAGGAAATGAAACGTTGTTAGAATGCTTTCCTTCCCACGGATTGAAATCGAATCTTCAATTACTTCCAAGGCCTTGATGAAATCTCCTTTATGGAAGTAACCTTGGGGAAGCTTTAGGAGATTTGTGTCTTTAGTATTGTCGAAGAAAGCAGCAAGAGGATCCATGGTGAGGGAAAAGTAACGAATGATTCTCAAGCTTCTTGGTTCAGAGAGAACTTTCTTTGCGGGGCGGGAAAATTAACGGAGAATATAACAAGAAGATGAAGCTTTTATCATGTGCGATCCACGTGGCAATATAATTCGTGGCTTCTTCTTTTTGAACAATTCTTCGTTGGGGAATTGTGTCGAACAGCTTGTGGGCATTCGTTGTTTTCAATAAATAACACAATTGCTTCGATTTAATTGCAACTCTTCTTGATTTCGAATTCGGGTCTTCATGTTCCGATCAAAGATTCGATATTTTTGTAAAGTCATATGAATCCTTCACAATGGTTTACGCTTTGGAGATAGTGGTCTTGTAAGTTGTAACTATAATATTGGTTTAGTTTATTTGGTGGAATATCCTAGTTTTATTTGTTGTAAATACTTATTTTAGTAATTATATACTTAAACAAGAGATGAATCAAAAGATGAAAAATATATATTTTATATTAAATAAATCTTATTATATAATATTGAGTTGTACTCATGAGAAGCAGACAAATGTAAAAATATATACATCACGAGATCATGACACGTGTCATAAATAATTTATCTAATCAATAATTAAAATCAACAAATAATTTTAAAAGGAAAAAATGAAATCAAAAAATTGTTAATTTATCTAATCAATAATTAAAATCAATAAATAATTTTAAAACAAATACACAAATGACAGTAAAATCTAAAACCTTATCTTAAAAAAAAAATTAAACAAAAATTTGTTAATTTATCTAATCAAAGAAAACGAGAAACCAATAATTTGTTAATTTATCTAATAATAATCAAAATTACGAAATAAGTTTTAAAAAAATCTAAAAACAAAAATAATTTAAAAAAACTAATAATTTGTTAATTTATCTAATCTTTATATATAAACCTAGGTTGCAAAATAAACAAAATTGATTTAGTATAATCTAATCTAATTCATTATTCTAATTGGTTAAGTATTAAATAAAGTTTAGGAGATAATCTAATATGCAAAATGTTAGGAGTACTAAATGATATTCAAGATCGAGTGTTAAACAGTTTTTTCGAGTTTATCAAAAAGAGTTACATATAATTGACATAAGATAAAAAATTGGTTAGAAAAATGCATGATATTCGGTTTACGAAATGATGAAACAACACCTATCTTGAGAATGAAAATTTTGAAAGAATAATTTTCTCCATAGAGGAGAAAAAGTGTGTAACTGATTTCTCCCAAAGGAAGAAAGCAAAAATTATTTTTTCACAAAGAAAATAAGTCCAAAACGAGACAAAAATACATTTTGAGAGCGTTGCTCATGCGGAGCCAATTCTCATACACTTATCTGGATCTAGTTAGGGGAGGGATCAAGTCGATGAGACTTCGGTTGGAGATTGAAAATGATGATGGATAAGAATCCGACAACGGAAAAGAAAGAAAGCCATGAAAACCAAACATCTTAAGGTATAAGACTCGAGATAAGAATAAAATTGAAAGCATGTGACGGAAGGGTGTAGCTAGAAGATGTTGTCGGAAAACGTCATGTGACAAAGAATAGTGAAAGATTCCAGCAAAGTGAAGCTGCGAGAGGGAAAAGATATTATGTTGGAAACCGAGATACGATCTCAACAAGAGGATATCAAATTGGACAATTAAGATATTGCCAGAGCAATATCTCACCTAGATATGAGTGAGAACATAGCCGCCAGTCACTGGATCGTTTAGCCATTGGTTTACGTCTCTCAGGTTTTTGGGTTTAGAGGCCTATGATCCATTCGGCTTGGTTTGGTTCTATCTGAATTAGAGTAAGGTCTGGATACAAAATAGAAACAAACTATTAAAAATTGGTTAAATTTGAATAAAATTTGGTTAAATTTTCACAAATATAACTTAGAACTTTCAAATATTTTTGCATTTTGCATATGTTGGTTATTTTGATCTAAAATAATTGATATTTTGATTACTTTTAGGTTTATAACTGTATGGTATATAATTGAGTTATATCAAGTTTGTATATTATTAATGGTTTTGAATATATATCTGTATTTCGAATATTTCAGGTATCCATTCAGTTCTCGGTTTAGTTTTGGTTTGATTCTTCAGATAGAGAAGTTTATGATCCTTTCGGGTTTTTTCGGGTCAAATTCGATTTAGCTTCTTGGTTTATGATATTTTTAAAATACAAATCTCACACGGTAACCGAAAAAAATAAATGACAAGATAAACCAAACTAATGGATAAAGTATATATTTTTAATATGTTAATAATAAAATTATAATATAGAAATTAATTTATTCATGTAAAAATATGTTAATAACCAAACTCTTTTCTCTAACGAAATGTGATTTCTACTTTTTCTCTTAAATTTATTTTTGTAAGATAAATCATTAATCAGACATATTTACTTTAATAATTAATTTACTTAAATTAATTTATTTTAAAACTAAAAAACCCGTCCACCGGATGGGTCCTAATCTAGTTGTTTATAAAGCGAACTTAATATAGAAAACTAAAATATATTATATAGTTATATAGTAATCGCATAAACGCCAACGATGCTTTTCCAATCGCCTCTCTCTTTTTCGGTTGATTGATCTATTATCGCAATTAGATCTGAAAATTTTGAACGGTTTTGTCGGTTCGTTGGTCTGCAAAGTATGTCTTTGGTTTCTGGCTTTAATCTTCTTGGGTTTATTAAGGAAATAGTATCATCATAAATCCTATGATTACTCAATCACTATAATCACCACAATTACAATAATTACTCCATTATATATTAGTCTACATAATGTATGATGCTCTCATTTATTATATGATTGTGTAGTTCTACTATATATAGCTATGTAATCCTTATTATATAAAATGGCACAATACAATATTCTTCTATTCAATATGGTATTAGAGCACCTTATTTGTAACAATACTATTAGCTTTGTTTTTTTAATATAGATTTTAAGCCATCAAACTTCAAAAACTAAAGTCATATCGCTTCTTTAATTTCTTTAATTTTTCAATCATTTTTCTATTTTTCTATTGCTTTTACCTTGTTGAACTCAAAAAAAAAAAAAAAAAATCCCACAAACGACGTCTTCCTCTATTGCCATCATCGAAACTCAACATCTCTTGCCACCCAAAATCTTAGGCCAATAGCGCTCTTTTTCTCTTCTGTGTGAGTCTATATCCTCCTTCAAATCCCGTTGGAACTCTAACAACACACCAACGTCTCCATCTCTCAGCCTCAACATGCTACCAACAGCGATTAGAACTTAGAATATGTAAGAAATAGATTTCACTGGTTGAATCGTACTGTATTGTAGTGTAGAACCCGAAACGATCCCAATTTGATTTTTTTTGCGAGAGGAGACCCAGGTAAAACTAGTATAACTGATAAAACATACTAAAACTAGTAATACCTTAATTGAGTATTTTTTTGGTATTATTTTCGCAGGTTACAACGAGCAAAAACGTCAACATACATTTTAAATGCGAAGGTCGCATGTATAGTTTAATGTTAAAGACATCAGTGGAGGAGATAACTTTGTTGGTGATAGAAGCTATGATATACAAAAGGCTTGTGTTAGATGGAAGTAAGCTTATATTGCAATTGAGTTACTATCCACTGTTGGTGGGATGTGAGGAATTGTTGCCTATTTCTGATGATAAAGATGGGTGTGTTTATTTAACGTCCATTGATAAAGAGAATCGTAGGTGTATTTTGTTTGTGGAAGTCATCACTATATCGGAACTGCCCGAACAACGATCGACAGCGGTCAAAATTTCTTGTGGTAAGAACTATGACGAGTTGCATTCAAATGATTGTGAAATCGGAGATAATGTCATTACTATGTATATAGAAAAAGAACAAGCAAAAGAACAAGAAGAGATGATTGTGGATGATGATGATGATGATAGTACTAAAGAGGATGGAAGTGTATCACGTGATGAAGGGGTGGATTTATGTATAGATAGATGGGATAAGGGTGATGCTTATATTGAGCTTCCACTTTTGTTACAAAGAAGTAAGTTTATAGAGGCATGGGAAGTAGGTGTGAGTCTACTGCAAAAATTTCCAAATAGGAAGGCATTGCAAAATGTGGTGGATGGAGCCTCATTTGTTAAGAGTTTTTGTTTTCTTATAGAAAGGTCTGAACTAGGACGTTTAGTGCTAAAATGTGGTAGTCAAGAAAGATGTAGATGGTGTTTATGAGCTACAAGGATTAAAAATACCGATATTTTCTCGATTAGAATGTACAATCAAATGCACAAATGCTCGCGAACTAGTCAGAGCCAGAGCAACATGAAGAGGCATGGCACACCATAATTAGTTGCAGTTATTTTGCAAGAGGAATAACTGTTAGTGATTTGCATGGTACCCCGGAAGAAAGGTACAAGATGTTGTATTGCTATTTGCATATCTTAGAGAAGCGAAATGATGGTATAATAACACATGTGAAATTGGATGAGAAGGAAAAATTCAAGTACCTTTTCATAGCTTTGGGAGCTAGCATTGAAGTGTTTCAAGTCATGAGAAAAGTGATAATTGTGGATGCAACTTTTCTCAAAAACAGATTTGGTGGTGTACTAGTTTTTTGCCAATGCTCAAGATCCTAATCATCACCATTACCCCATAGTGTTTGCTGTACCCGATGGTGAGAATGATGCAAGTTGGACGTCGTTTATGGAGATGCTGAAAACCGTTATATCGGACTCTTCCAAATTGGTTATGTAAATCTAGTGTTTTGATATATTAATGCATCAAACACTAAAAATTATATGTTAATCGATTAAAATCACCTGTAAAACTAAAAATACAAATTTGAAGTGTATGTAATACTAATGAAAAGGGAAAACATCTAAAGTAGAACTTATATACAACTGTGGTAAAATAGGTAACTGAAGTATAACTAAGGAATTTGGCGGCGAACATGTGACAAAAAACGGCACACGTGTGAATTAAATATTTGGCGCCCAACTCAAATTTGTCTCTATTTTTGGCGCCAAAACCAAAATTTCACCACATTTGGCGCCAAAACCTAAATTTTCCCAATATTTTTGAATTGCAATTTCTTCCATTCTCCATATATTCTTTATATTCCCATTCTCTTTTATTCTCGAGTTCTCCAAATATTCTACATTTTCTCTTTATATCTCATTATTTTGCCTCCATCATCTCTTCCATCTCTAATTCGATTTTGGTAAGCATTGTTACGTCTTTGATTTGTTTTTCTATTGTCAGATTTCAATTAATGCTTGGTATTTGATTTGTTTTTAACTGATTTCACCCTTACTACACTGAAATGAAGAGGAACAAGAAAGAAGAAAACATGCGTACTTTAGTAGCCGATGTGACTATGGCCATCCTTTAAGCTTTCCATGTGGTGGTCAGACCATCTACGAGAACTCAACTGTAGCACCACCCATAGGAAGGAGATACTTAAAATGCAATAAGTTTAAGGTCAGAAAGTGGACATCGATTAATGGCATTCATGCTGAATATATGATGATATATATCTCTCTCTTTATGTGCAGAATGATGGCTTCTGCATTCGTAAATCTTGGGAACACGCTATCGAAGAAGAAGTGACTATGTTAAGGAAGGAGTTTGATAAGAAGTCAAAGGAGGGAAGCTTCGGACTCCATGAATTGTATATAATGCAATTGCGTAGGCAGGTGGAAAACAATGCTGAAGAGATTGCAAGCCTGAAGGAGTTGGTGGCTAGGCTTGTGGGTCGAATCAAAAAGTTTTTTGGTCCTATGCCTTGAAAAAAGTTGTAATTGGCTATGTTTGTTTATACTTTGGTCGTAATTGGTTATGTTTGTTTCTACTTTGATTTGAAGGACTTTTGTTTATTTTTCCTTCGACTTGAAAGACTAATGCTTTCTAAGACTAATTTCATTTTGTGAGATGCTTGTTCTTGAAATACAAAAGAAAATAGCGTAGTTTTACCAAGGAGTACCAGTACTATGAATGCAGGTTTTAAAAACAAACCAACATAGTTCTAAGAATTAAAACATAAATAACCACAATAGTCAAATAGTAAAATAGTTTCATTTCCTTGACCTTAACGTTCTCAAACACTCGGCTTCGCCCATTCCACGTCGTTTAACACCCTTTTTCTCTTGCTCCTTTGCTGCCTCTAGGAGGTAGGTTGAACCAGCCATATCCTCCTTTGGAACCTCCGCTAGGTTGGTGGAACTACCACTATGCGCCTGCAATTGAAAACAGTTATGTTATAGTACTACCAAGTATTACCAATAGTTATAATGTAGTATTGCCAAGTATTACCAACAGTTATACTATAGTATTACCAAGTATTACGAATGTTTACTTTAAACTTTTCTATTAACTCATTTTGTAAAGCTTCCAATAATCAGAGTCTTTTGTCCAAACCATTTAATTCTCATTAGCTGTGATCCCATCTATTCTTTCATATTTTGTACAATATCCACCAATTTAGCGAATTCCTGAATGTCGGGTTTCCCAGTGTTTCATTGGTGGCTATCTCCTCGTTAACCACATCTTAAGGTGCCTCCTCTTCTACTCAGGTTACCACATCATCGTTGTACATCTTGTCCAACGAAATGGTTAATCCTTTACCATGGTATTGCATCCAACTATTAACAACGACATTATGTTTATCATCATCGTCTTCTATTTCCGTGATTGTAGCCAAACGAGATTTTTCATCATCTCTAACTACTATGATGCTATTAATGTCATGTGAACGTAAACAATGAAAAAATATTATAAACATAACACCTCAAAATCATTCATATGCTAAAGATCACTAGGAAAACTCATCACCATTGTACCAAGTGCTTTATATATTTCTGAAAGAGGAAAATCCCTTTACGTTCACCTTTCTTGAACTTTTTCCTGCATATCCTAGGACAATTTTTGTCTGTCTCTAGATACTCTTCTAAGAATTGTTCCCCTAATTCGGGAATTGCCTCGAATGTTAAAAGCTACACAACACACATATAATTAGAGTTATCCTCAATTCTATGAACTAGTAACAATGACCAATACTTCAACTAAGTTTTACTAACCTCCATAGGAATACAGAAACCTGGAATCGACCATAGTGCACCCTCCTTGAAGGTCCCTTTAAAATGAGACATTATGTGCTCAATCTCTTCTAGCATGCGATCAAATGATAATTTTCCCCAAGGAAAATCCTTGCAAAACTCAACATCATCCACAATTCTTAGAAACAATGACTCCACCAGAGAAGCTTCTTTTCTAGTCTTTGTCTGCGCTATAACAATGCTAGATAAGAAGTTGAGGACCGCCATCTTGAACCTATCTGCAGAACGAGCCACCGGTACCATTTTGACTAGCTTAGCTTTCACGTCTTAATATCTAATTCTTTTCTGGCCCTTAAAATGCTTCTTCACAAATGCCTCACTGCCCGATTTTTTATAATCAATTGGATAGTTGTGGCAGTTCAGTCCCGATATCAAGGCGTGCTCCCTAATGCCATAGCGGATGGGAACACCATTAACAACAAACCAATCTTCATTTTTTCTCGATGCATGCCTTTTGAAGAAGGATCATCCACATGCCTATAACCTTGTGGCTTTTGTCCCTTGGAATGTGGAATATGTGCTTGAACGAGGGATGTTACTCAAACCATTTCCTCTCAACCGTTTTGAGCGGATGCGTCAAGCCATCTAGCGTTTCCAAAGCTTCATGGATATAACACCTCGTACCTAGCTTTATTTTCTTCTTATACTCTGAAAGCGGGAAGCACATTCGCAGAGGTGCTAGTGGTGGCTCTATTTCCTCCTCGGAACCCTGCAATAATAAGTTTTACCAAGTATTACCGAGATACATTTTAAAAAATTCCATAAAACATCGATTGCAATTGGTATTCCCTAACTAAAATTAATGACATCAAGAGCAATAGGTTTTCCTTAACTAAAACGAATAACATCAAGAGCAATTTTTTTGCCTAACTAAAACGAATCAAGATATCAGTCGAATACTTACCCTTGACTCCGTAAGTGTTCGGCTTGTACTTCCCTCGCCCGTATCTCTTTTTTCTTCATTCAGGTCAACCGGAGATTGATTGATCTCTTCTTCACTTCTGTCGTCTCTCTCTTCTCCGAGTTCTTCTGTCACAGGAGGAGGATGATTTTGTCCTTCTTCACACCTTTCGACTTGAGCGACTTCCTCATCATTCCGAACCAGAGGAACTGGAGATCGCTCCCTCTCATCATTCTGGTGGCTCTGTCCTTCTTCTTCTCTCCTTCCGTTCCGAAAATCACTTCATCATCATTCCGAATTGGAGATCGCTCCCTTCATCATTATGGTGGCTCTGTCCTTCTTCTTCACTCCTTCCACCGGAAATCACTTCATCATCATTCCGAACTGGAGATCGCTCCTTCACTTCCTCATCAATGGTGTTCTTCTTCCTCGTTCTCAACCTTGTTTCAACCATCTTTGAATACAACTTCACAACAATCGAGTAGTTTTCCGACTTTTTCCTAGTTGCATGACGACAGTTAGATCGATTTAAGAGGAGCAAATGAGTGGTTTGAATCAAGATGATTTTGAAAAATTAGGGATTTGTCTCATTTTTAATTAGGGATGGGTTAGATCCGATGGCTGGTGATTCACCGGGGAAGAGAAGGATTGGTTTGGAGAAGACGTAGATTAAAGAGAGGAGAACTCCGGTGAGAGTGATCGAGTGGATCTCTGAAGGTAAACTCCGAGCATGTCAAATTTTTTGACGCTGTAAGCTTGGCCACATAATAAAGATTATAAATTCTTCTCTCCGCCATATTTTTCATTGGTTCTTATCTCTGTTTCTTTTTTTGTCAAACCATTAATTTCTCTCCGTAAGCTATCTTTCCCCTTTGTTTTTTTCTTGCTGAGAATCAAAGATTCATGATTCTAGGTTGCAAAATTAAGGGTTAGGGCTTTTATTCAATTAGAGAATTCACTTTTTAGAATCTGGATTTCTGCTAAGTAAATTTGATGAGAACTGTTATACTTAAGAGAATTCAATTTCCTTTTTTCGTGTTTTTAAGATCATGCTTGTTTTAATCTGTAACAGGTGTTTGTAGATTCTGATAAAGTTTGGATTTTTTATTTGGCAACCATCCGCATTACTGGAATTGGGATTAACCTAGCAAGAAGCTTTGGTGCTGCTGTTATCTACAACAACAAGAACGGTTGGGATGACCACATAAGTGTTTAAGTATATTATTGTATTATTTGGGTTAGTTAGGTTAATTAATTAGGCATCAATGTCTCTAATGTTTGGATCTTTTGATTTTGTTTTTTTTTTGTAGATCTTTTGGGTTGGTCCATTCATGGGAGCACTAGCTGCAGCCTGCAGCAGCTTAAAAATGTGAAGAAACAACTAGAGATTTATATGCCTTATTATGTTTTGTTGTTCTTTTGTGTATAACGAGAGAAAGACTGGTGGATGATGTAAATTATGAAAGGACTATATGAGTTCTGTTTCTTTCTTTTTCCACTTCGATACATTTCAATAGTTTAGTTTCGATGTCTCTTTTGTGAATCATTTGCTTAATTTATCTTTACTTAATTTGGTTTATCTTAGCTTTTGGAAATTATGTTTTCTTAATTTCTTAGTATCTAAAAATCCAAATGAAAACATAATATTCTTCATAATTTAAAATATTGTTAAATACTTAAATGTATCACAACAAATTTTGATTCGCGATTTGTAAGCATATTTTTAAAATTAGTTTTAAAGATGAGTATCTCTAAGTTTTCTACTAGTTCTATGCAAAAAACCAAACCAACACCGACCCAAAAAAAGGGTTTGGGATCAGATCATAGATTCATATACCTGTGGGTATTGGTTCGGGTATGTGTAATCTTTACCCGAAACATAATACATTAATCCATTTGGTATTTTGGTATTTTCTGATATTTTAGCATATTTTAGGTATTATGGTATTAATTATTTTTTGGGCATCCGTGTTTTTGGGTAAAAATTTTATGGGTAATAATTTTTTAGATCCGAACTAACCCAAACCCGAATAGAACCGATCTAAATCCGATCCAAAAATCTATAAGTATACAAAACTTCTCTACCCGAAAGATCCGAACCCAACCCGAATATCCAAATGCCCAAACTTACTTTCTACACTCGGCTAATCTTTTAATATATTATATTGAAATCGTAGAGCTTGGCTACATACTTGTATGATACACTATATACACTTTATAGTATCTATATGTGTACGATACACTTGTACTTTTTGTATATCTTATGAGTGTACAGTTTTAAGGAAATACACTTGTTATTTTTGTACACCACCATTCCCTTGTATACATTACATATGTATATTATAAGTGTACGACATACTTTGTACACCCACGAATGTACGATACTCTCTATACACCCACCAGTGTACGATACTCTCTGTACACCTATGAGTGACGACACTCTATGTACATCCACTAGCGACGACATTGTCAATATACCCACAAGTGTACGACACTCTCTATAAACCCACAAATTTACGGCACTCTCTGTACACCCACGAGTTTACGACACTCTCTGGACACCTACTAGCGATGACACTCTTTGTACACCCACGAATGTATGACACTCTCTGTACACTTACGAGCAACGGCACTTTCTGTACACCCATGAATCTACAACACTCTCTGTACACCTACGAGCGATGACACTCTCTGTACACATATGAGTGTACGACACTCTCTCTACATTCACGAGTGTGCGATACTCTTTGTACACTCACGAGTGTACGTCATTGTCAATATATCCTCGAGCGATGACATTGTCAATATACCCACAAGTGTACGAAACTCTTTGTACAACCAAGAGTGTATGCCTATCTTTGTACACCTACGAGCGACGACACTCTTTGTACGCCCATAAAGGATGACACTCTCTGTACACCCACGAGTACATGAAATTTTTTGTACATCTTAAATGTTTTATACACCCACGAATGTATATAGTGTGTCGTTAAGTATGTAACCAAGAAAAACGAAGTTATGAACAAATTACATCAAAAGGCATGGTTCCGAGTGACTTTTATCACAAAAGGTAAGAAAAATACATTTACTACTTTTGCATTTTTTTCTTTTTTAGGTCGTAATGTTATATCTTGAAATCTGCAGGAAATAATATTGATGTCAATGTATTTTTTTTGTTAATTACTAATATGTTTGGATTATCAGTCATAAATTAATGTGCTAAATTTCTTTTCATATGGAAAAAGCAAATTTGGTTATATTATAATGTGTGCTTCGAGAATAATTTTTCAACCTGTCTTTTTATATGAGCATTTGAGACTTAAATTTGAAGGGAAAAATTCATGACTTAATGTTCATTGATCCTAAGCTCCAGTTGTATTACATTGGAGATGTATGATTGATCCTAAGCCAAGTTTGGTGTCATATCGTGTAATTGTATAATTGATCCTAAGCCAATCTCCGATGTTTTGTGTGTGTGTTCAATGTCTTATCCATGAGCTTGGTTGGTATCTTGTAAAAGTACGATTTTGTTTGAAGCATGACAAAGTTTCAAGCTTTATGGTGGTTCCGATTTTATGCTTTTTTATGTCTTTGTTGATTTTGACCAATTTAAGTCCAGCAGAGAAACATAACACATGAAAGTAATTCATTAAAATCGAACTTGTCTTAATACATCCTAAATATTTTGTTCAAATCAAAACAACAGCGAGAATTTCCACCTGTTGACATTTCTGATCAGATTTCCATTTGTTTATGCACTTGCTGAAATGAGAGATGCAATGACAACAAATGACATCCACATAACTATATGATCAAATCGCAAGAAATTGCATCCAACAAATCTCAAACATGACAAAATTAGCTTTTGCTCCAAATTGAATAGATTGAGACAAGTTAAATAATGTTTTAAATTTCAAAGCTTTCACACAACATAGTAAACTAAAAACTCCAAACCCATAAATTTCTATTTTATATCTGAGGAATCATATAGGAGAAATCCAAAAAAAAACAAGCTTAATAAAGTGGAATGACAAATTGAAACCCCTAATAAGATCTAACAGACTAGATCTGCAGCCAATTGTCATAACAAAAGAAAGAAATTGCTCCTTTTTTCTTTACAAAGGAGAAATTGCGTCACTATATTTTTTTTTGGTCAAAGTTTTGTCACTATATTTATGATCACAAATCATCATATGTTGCACTGGAAATCATCAAAACAACAAAACACTAGAATAAAATTTCCGATTTCAATTAACATCTACTCAATACTATAATGGTTTCTGACCTTTAGGCAAATAACGAGGCAGACGCAACAGCTTTTCCGATCTAAGATGAATCCTCTTTCCGGTGCTCATCCATCCGGATCGCTGTTTAAACGGTGGTTCCTTCTTCTCCAGAATCAGCTCCGGTTTCTTCCTCTTGGGTTGGCAACTTCTCAAACCGCAAAATATGATGAATTAAACATAGGACTCATCTAGAGCGAGAAGCAATTCAAACACTTGGTCTTGCTCTCTCCTCTCCACCATCTCCTTGACATCAAGAGTATGAGGTCTAAGCATCTCCAGCTCTCCCCATAACCTTTTGAATTCGTCAAAGTGATCCTTGAACTCCTTTCCTCCTTGATTGAAGGTCGTTAAGAGCTCTCTAAATTTTGAATATCTTACTAATATTCTATTCATTTCCATACACTACCCTGAGTGTATCCCACAACTCATTTGCTGTCTCTACATAAGAGTAAAACGAAAGGGTAATGAAGAGATTGAAGCTGGAGTAATGAAGATACTAGTAGAAGTAACTGCACAATCTTTCAATTCCGAGATAACAACCTGCCACAAAACAACAAATTTTGCTAACGATTGTACAGACACTAATTGATAAAGATGAGAAAGGCTATGACTTTGTACAAGCATTAGTCACTAATTATTTTTTATAGACAAAGAATTGAGCAATAACACTGAGGAAAAACCAACAAAAATAAGCAATAATCAATATCTTTCTAACAACTGAAAAAGGAACAAAGAAGATGAATTAGAGTGTTCAAATCAAACCTTTGAGCTTTTGTTGTAAGAACTATGTAACTATACTCGCTGGAGATGGAAGCTCAAGCCGCCGGAGATTGAAAAGTTCAGAGAACACTTGAGCAATAACAATGAGGAAAAAACAACAAAAATAAGCAATACTCACATCTTTCTAACAATTGAAAAAGGAACAAAAAAGATGAATTAGACTGTTCAAATCAAACCTTAGACCTTTAGTTGTAAGAACTATGTAACTATACTCGCCGGCGATTCAAGCAGCCGCCAGAGATGGAAGCAGAAGCCACCAGAGATTGAAACTCAAGCCGCCGAAGATCGAAAAGTTCAGAGAACTTTCGCCGGAGAAGAAGAGCAGAACTTGGTCGATTTTTTTTTAACGATTTAGGGATTTGAGAATTAGGGTTTTTTCCCTTTAATTTTTTTGATTTTTCCAAATATTAATAAAAAATTTTAAAAAATGAAAAATACAAAATTAAACCTTCTTTCTAAATGAGAAGTTTATAATATGTGGGTTTTTATAGGAACATTTAAATCAAGGGTATAGTGGACTTAAATATTTCAAAAAGCTTAGATGGAAAAACTATATTTGAAAAGGATTAGATGGACAAAACATTTGCTAGATGTCCTTTATTCCCAAATTTCTCTATTTAAGAGGTGAAGTTACTAGAATAACACAAATTAAGAGTTTAATTGCTAGAATATTTTATAAAGTTAAAAAGTTATTTATGTTCTTTCTATGTCTAAATTATCTTTTTTGATGTAAAAGGAAAAAAAATATTATAAATATTTATTTCCAGTGTGATACATAATTTTCGGATCTAGTTGTAACAGATTTATTTTATATGACAGATTTATTTTCCCAAAACAGATTTTCATCGCCAAACTTATTTGGTTGAGTGACGGTTTTAGTATATGGTTACGACAGATTTGTAATTTGTAACATTTTAATTTTTTTCGACATACTTTCTTTTGACGATACCACAAGCTTTCTTAATATATGACAATTTTCTTATAATGGGTAGCTGATTTATTTTTTTCAGTGAGCACTTATAGTTTTCGATAAAAATCTGTCTAATGATAACGGATTTGTCCATAGAAAATTAATTACTAGAATGACGTCTACTGATAACAGATTTTTGTTATGTTATGACATATTTGTTTAATGTTAACAAAAATCTGGCATTTAATAGCAGATTTGTTTTACTAAAATATTGTTTTATATTATGATATATTTATTTTATGTTATAACAGATACAGTTTAAGTTAGTATAAATCGGGCGTTTAATAGCAGATTGTCTGTCCAATAACTACTGGGCTGATCAACCTACATAGAAGGCCACAGAATTATTAATATGAGTTGTTACAACAGCACACAAAGCCACAATTTTGAGTTCAGAAACACATCAGAGCTTAGGTCGTAAAAATCTGTAAGAAAAAAGCATAATTTTGAAAAAAATGAAATAGTAAAAACATAAAAATATGAAAAAGACATATGTTTAGCAATCTAAAGCATAAACAAACATCTAGGATGCTTAAAGAGAGATATGGTCATGAAGCAAGTACAAATGTTGAAACATAGAAATCTAGCAACAAGAGGTATGAATTTTTTAATCTAACACAAAGGTTATGATTAAGAACTGAGTCGTAAACGTTTTCAAAAGAAAGAAATTTCACACCTTCTCAGTGATAAAAAACTACGAAACAGAAGGGTATTATCAGCCTAAAATTTCTAAAAGTTGTTCCAACCCAAAAAGGAATCAAAATATAATTAACTCATAAGGGTTTGGGAGATTACAACAAAAGACAATTTACCCCCATCTTCCTCTATGATGAACTATAGAAACCTATAACATCACAAATAGGGGAGTCCAATACAACAATCAAAATAAGAAACCAACAGTCAAAATAACCCAAACTGTCCAACTTATGAGATTTGATCAAAATTTGCATGAGGGGTTTGAAGAATCAACAAACAAACGAAATCGTAGATACCTCGAGGACATTTACTTGGAGGGAATCGAGTAGGCCAAAAACCTGAAGAATAAAATTTTTTAACGATTGCTCCGTCTCTGCATCTTCCGACGCCCTTTCTTCTCCTTAAAATCAATCAGAAAAATTAAGTGCATAAATAGATGGCGTTGAGGACAAGCTGTGGTGGTTTTTCAACGGTGATGATGACTCAGGCGAAGACGGCGGAGATGTGAGAGTTTTACGGTGAGAAGGGAAGAGAGTGAAACAAATGGCATTGAAGACGAATTGTGGTGGTGATTCAAACGGCGGCGGTGGTGAATCGGTGATAGATACTCGATGAACATTGTATAATCATATACGAATTTGATGACCCAGTTTCGAATGAAAGAGATTCATGTATAATTGGACAAAAATGTGTAGAATACAATATTAAGAAACAAACATTTTATAATCAAACATGAATTTGATAATTACATATGAATGGAAGAGAAACTAATCTTACAAAATTCACTAGATACATGAGACCTCATTTGTCGGCTCTAATGAAACAAGATATTCAGCTCAACAAGCGGTTTTTGATTAAAAATGGAACAATGATTTTGGGTAACAGTAAAGGATCAAAAAGTTTGGGTATATAAATTCAATTCTCAAATCCTCCCTAATTTTGATAAGGGTTGAGAATCCACTTCGAGACAAGTATTTTGGGAATTTCGGTTAAATTTCTAAAATATTTAGAGATTTTTTTTAGAATTATAAAATTTTGGATAATTTCAATTAGTTTTACTAAAATTAAATATGCAAACAGAGAATATGAGTATCCTATCTAAAATTCTTACCATGTCTCTCCGATAATAATATTTAAACTTGAACCAAATTTTGTTTACAACATCTAAATTTTATAACAAACATAAATAAAATCAAAATACAATAAATATCAAATAAATTCGTCTTAAAATATAACCAGAGTCCGAATCTAGTGGCATTTATAATTTGAAAAAAAAAATTCATGATTGTATGCTAAAAATGATTTCAAATATACAATTTATACGAAATTGAGTATCCTAAAAAAACAGTAATATCTTAATAGTGTTGATGGTTTATGTTTATAAAATAATTAAATCAAATTAATTTTCCTGCTTGTCCAGCTGGTACATAGACTTAATTTTTTGTTTGGCATGCTCATGGCCTTGGCATCATTATTCTTAATGCTCTTGGCATCATTTTGGAAAAAATAGTTTAATGATTCAAAAAAATTTAAAGAGTAGTTGCTTTTTTGTTTTAATACATTATAACATAGGAATACATGAGTTTAATGACTAACCAACATCATTCAAGATATTTTAAAAATATATTATTGTTGCATTGAAAATATTTAAAAAATATATTATTTTATTTTCTTAAATATTTAAGAGATTTAATTGCATTGAAAAGAAATAATTATTGTTAATGTAATGATTATAAAAAATATAAAAGAAAATACAAAATATTTTAGTTCCTTAAACATTTTTGACCTATTTTTAGCAAACTTTTATTTAAAGAAATATAATTTGGGTCAGTTTCAAAGTTTTCTTTTAAATGGTCTTATTTACTGTATATTTTAAATTTTCATAGAGTTTAAATATTAATAATTTTTGAAAACCTTTATAGAGTTTAAATATTATTAATATTTAATAATTTTTATAGAGGTAACTATTATTAATATTTTTAAAAAATTTAGAGTTTAAATATTTATATATTTTTAAAGTTTAAATTGGTACAACTAAAATCAGATTAAACCGAAAAAAAACTTATAAATTTGAATGCATGATAAGTAAAACTTATTGTTCATTTGCATTTAAAATCATTTTGCTCTTTTTAATAATATTTCTGAGAATCATTGCCTAAATGTTTTGGCCTATGTGGAGTGTAAACCATAAATTTTTTCTTCATCAATTGAATAACATATGTTTGTTTTTAAAAATTTGAATCACATTATATGCAGAAAAAATTCTAAATTTTTTATTAACTATATGTATTATATAATCATTAAAAATAACTTGAAAATAAGATGAAACAAATGTGATAGAATAATCATAATTCATACTATTAAATTACAATATTAGATAAGGAAATAATTGTGTTTGGTTATAATGATTTCTATATTAGATAAGTAAATAAATTGTGTTTGGATGCAAAACTAAAAATATTTTATTTAAGTACTTTTAAAAATCTGTTTGGTACCAGATACCGAGTACATCTTTTTTAATATTATAGACATTTCAGTAGAGTAAAAAAAAAAAAAAAGTTAATTTCAGTCCATTACGCTTGAAGGCTTCTGATACTAATATTAAAAGACGCAGGCCAGTACGAAGATTACTTTAATGTGGGAAAAACCGAATTTCAAACTTCAAAGCTTTCAATGATCAAAAAACTAATCATACATTGACCATTTCTTTTAAATATTGTTTTCCTGGAAAGAAATTAAAAAGGTCTGCACCATCATCTTTCTTTTTCCTTTTTCCTTTCAAGAAACCAGTTTCAAAGGTCGTTTTCTTTTTTCCTAGAATCTTCAGAGGTATGTGTCTTCGATTCAGATCCATGTTCTTCTTTCAAATATGCTAGTTATGTCAGATGAGTTGAGTTTTCTATTTTTGGATGGTCTTATGGTATTTAATCTTTAATTACAGACATGGTGATGTCTTGTAAGGAAAGATTTAAAGGATTCTGTGTCTGACTGAATCGTTAAAGAGATGATGAAGCTTACAGCTTTTGCTATTTTTCTGCTTCTTCTTACTCTTTTGATCTTTGAGGCAAGAGGGTTAAACATAGAAGGTCAATATCTACTTGAGATCAAGAGCAAGTTTGTGGATGATACGCAGAATTTGAAAAACTGGAATTCAAATGATTCTCTACCTTGTGGATGGACAGGTGTTAGTTGCAGCAATTATTCAACTGATGTACAGGTTTTGTCACTGAATCTGTCCTCTATGAATCTCTATGGTAACTTATCACCAAGTATAGGTGGATTGATTCATCTTCAGGTTCTGGATCTGTCATATAATGGTTTATCAGGGAAGATTCCTAAAGAATTTGGGAATTGCTCAAGCTTGGAGATTCTTATATTAAACAATAACCAGTTTGAAGGTGAGATACCTGTTGAAATTGGGAAGCTTGTGTCTTTGGAGAAGCTGATTATATACAACAACAGAATCACAGGTTCTCTTCCTCTGGAGATTGGGAATCTCTTTTCTCTTTCTCAACTTGTGACTTACAGCAACAACATCAGTGGTTCAGTGCCAAGTTCTATTGGTAATCTTAAGAGACTGACAAGTTTTAGAGCTGGTCAGAATATGATCTCTGGAAGTTTGCCTTCTGAGATTGGTGGATGTGAGAGTTTGGTTATGCTTGGTCTTGCACAAAATCAGTTGAGTGGTGAATTACCAAAAGAGATCGGAATGCTTAAGAAACTTTCACAGGTGATTCTTTGGGAAAATCAGTTCTCAGGGTTTATACCTAAGGAGATTAGTAACTGCACAAGTCTACAAACTCTTGCTCTCTACAAGAACCAGCTTACCGGGCCAATACCGAAAGAACTCGGGAACCTGGTGTCTTTGGAGTTCTTATACCTTTATAGAAATGGGTTCAATGGAACAATCCCAAGAGAGATTGGGAATCTTTCAAGTGCAGTAGAGATAGATTTCTCAGAGAATGGTTTGATTGGAGAGATACCATTGGAGTTTGGGAACATACAAGGGCTTGAGCTTCTTTATCTTTTTGAGAACAAACTCATAGGTACTATCCCTGTGGAGCTTACTACTTTGAAGAATCTAACAAAGCTTGATCTCTCCATCAATGCTTTAACTGGTCCTATTCCTTTAGGGTTTCAGTATCTAAGAAGTCTCTATATGCTGCAGCTGTTTCAGAACTCCCTTAGCGGGACTATACCGCCAAGCCTTGGCTTGTATAGCGATCTTTGGGTGCTTGATCTGTCAGATAACCATCTCAGAGGAAGAATTCCAAGTTACCTCTGTCTTCATTCCAATATGATCATCTTGAACTTGGGTGCTAACAACCTCTCTGGCAACATTCCTACTGGCATAACCACTTGCAAAACTCTGGTCCAGCTTCTTCTAGCCCGGAACAACCTTGTTGGTCGGTTCCCACCTAACCTGTGTAAACTGGTTAATCTCACAGCCATTGATTTAGGACAAAACAGATTTCGTGGTTCCATCCCTTGGGAGGTTAGGAACTGCAGTGCCTTGCAAAGACTGCAGCTAGCAGACAATGGCTTCTCGGGCGAGCTTCCACGAGAGATTGGCACACTCTCAGAGCTTGGAACATTGAATGTCTCATCTAATAAGCTTACTGGAGAGATCCCTTCAGAAATTTTCAACTGCAAGATGCTTCAACGACTAGACTTGTGCTGCAACAATTTCTCTGGCACTCTACCAAGTGAGGTAGGTTCCCTTTACCAGCTTGAGCTTCTGCAGCTTTCAAACAATAAACTTTCGGGTACAATACCAGTGTCTCTACGGAATTTAACTCGTTTAACCGAGCTACAAATGGGCGGAAACTTGTTCTACGGAAGCATTCCACAGGAATTGGGCAGTCTGATCAGTTTACAGATAGCATTAAACCTCAGTTACAACAAGCTTACCGGAGAGATACCATCTGAGCTAAGTAATCTTGTAATGCTTGAGTTCCTCTTCCTCAACAACAACAACTTGTCTGGTGAAATACCAAGCTCTTTTTCTAATCTCTCAAGCTTGCTTGGTTACGATTTCTCTTACAACAACTTGACTGGTCCTATTCCACTCCTCCGCAACATGTCCATGTCTAGCTTCATTGGTAACAAAGGACTCTGTGGCCCACCGCTCAATCAGTGTATCCAAACACAACCTTACTCGCCTTCTCTGTCAACCGGGAAGCCTAGAGGAATGCGTACCAGTAAAATCATAGCCATCACTGCAGCTGTAATTGGCGGAGTATCTCTTACGCTCATTGTTCTCATTGTCTACCTCATGAGACGTCCCGTGAGACCAGTCGCTTCGTCTGTTCCAGATCTCAAATCATCAGAGACGTCTCTTGACATTTACTTCCCTCCAAAAGAAGGATTCACGTTCCAAGATTTAGTTGCAGCCACTAATAATTTCGATGAGAGCTTCGTAGTTGGCAGAGGAGCTTGTGGAACAGTCTACAAAGCGGTTCTTCCCGCTGGATATACTCTAGCTGTCAAGAAGTTAGCATCAAACCATGAAGGCGGCAACAACAACAATGTGGATAATAGCTTTAGAGCAGAAATTCTAACACTTGGGAATATTAGGCACCGCAACATTGTCAAGCTACATGGATTCTGCAATCACCAAGGATCAAATCTGCTGCTTTACGAGTACATGCCCAAAGGAAGTCTTGGAGAGATACTCCACGGTCCTTCTGAAGACTTGGATTGGTCTAAAAGATTTAAAATCGCGCTCGGTGCAGCTCAGGGTCTCGCATATTTACACCATGATTGCAAGCCAAGAATCTTCCACCGGGACATAAAATCGAATAATATCTTGCTTGATGACAAGTATGAAGCTCGTGTGGGGGACTTTGGACTAGCAAAAGTGATTGATATGCCACATTCAAAGTCTATGTCAGCCATTGCTGGCTCCTATGGCTACATTGCACCAGGTAAAGTTTTTTCTTTTGCTTTTGTGCAATTTTGTTTCTTAGTGAGAAGCTGAATTGATACTAGAGGTGGGAATATTTATAGAACCTAACGGTATTTTACCAAGCGAAATCGAATTTTAAAATAACCCAAATACTATTTCTAAAATCCATCAAGCAATCCGAAACTCAAATAACCGAATACCCACCGAATTATGAAAGACATAATTTTGTTTTCACTAGAAGAAAATGTTGATTACTGTATATTGTCTTAAACCACGTAAACTAGAAATACACAAATGAATTAGGCTAAACCGAGACTCATCTGACTAAAAAAAAATTTAAGCATACATTAATATATAAAATCTGTTTCATGCAGAATATGCATATACCCATGAAAGATTGTAATTAATAATTACAGTTGACTTACATCAAGTAAACCAGAAAAATACACAAATGAATTAGGTTTAACAGGGTTTATAATCTGACTAAACCAACTAATTCAACATACATTAATATAAACTGTTTTATAACTTGTGCAGAATATGCATACACCATGAAAGTGACAGAGAAGTCTGACATCTATAGCTACGGGGTGGTTTTGTTGGAGCTGCTAACCGGAAAAGCACCGGTTCAACCAATAGATCAAGGTGGGGATGTGGTGAATTGGGTGAAGAGTTACATAAGAAGAGAAGCATTGTCCTCTGGCGTTCTTGATGCTCGGTTAAACCTAGAAGACGAGAGAATCGTCTCTCATATGCTAACTGTGCTTAAGATTGCTCTGCTTTGTACAAGTGTCTCTCCCGTCGCGAGGCCATCAATGCGAGAAGTTGTTCTCATGCTTATTGAATCTGATAGTCAAGGAGAAGAGGAACCTTTGGATACATTATAATAATTGTATCTTCTCTTTTTATTCCCGAGATATGATTCTTCTATGTAAATTCTTATACGCAGCTATATCAAAAGATATATCTCTATTTCATATGTCCTCATACATGATAAACCATGAATGTATTGTTTTTAAATGCTGTCAAGAAAATCAAAACCTAATAAACACAACCTTTTAAGTTACCTCGTTTATTTTCCTAGCGGCACCCAAACTACTACATGATTCGACAACTTTAAGTTAATTTTACATGGATTTGTGATACCCGGCTCCTAGCACGATCATGGTCAATGTGTTGACTTTACAATCCCGGCCGCCAAAAGTCTTCTTAAATAACTTGCAAGAGAAGAAATGGTGAGCAACATGGGAGTTACTCAGTAAGGTGTGGGGTGTTAGAGGCAACATGCAACTCCGCATACCCCGCTTAACACCACAACCACGAGAGTCTAGCCCTAAAACATATAGTAAACACGGCACCTAAAGCACCCAAGAAAAACAAACAACAGGTCCTATGCGAATTAAGTGATCGTCCACACCCTTTGAAGAGGTTTCCTTTATGGGATAGTGCTCAATCACACTGTCCGTAGACGCTTTATCGATACACACGGGGTTACGGCTCAGCGATCGACTGACTGGCTGTACCCAACACAAAAGACTTTGGCAATACAGCAACACCGACTCTGTACAACCACCAAGTCTCCACGTATACATATAAACCATCTATCACATCACTAATCACCAAACACATGTGAAACATTCAATATGTGAAATCAACTAAATCTCCTATATCCGGTTTAAGACGAAAAAAATCAGACTCGATCATAGAGACACTCATATAGAAAATACATATCTTAGAACTAAACTTCAATGGTAGAGCTTCAGCCAAATATTATAAAATGAGCATGGGATTGCGTGGTTAGCCCTCACCTTAGCCATACGGTTGACTTCTCGGTTAATATACTAGCGATGGTGAAATCCAGTTCAACAACGGTTCTCGATCTGCAGCGGTTTAAAATTATCCGATAAAAGACTAAATCCAAATAATAATAAATTTAATTAATTAATTAATTACATTGCTTAGATTAACTCAAATCTCCAAATTTTGATTTAACGGGTTAACGTTGGCTCGATATTTCTCCAATTAAATTAATCAACTCCGATTTAATAATTAAATCAATCTAAGGTAATAATTTAATATCAACTTCTAAACATAACCAATGCTCAAATCCACAACCAAGCTCGCGTAATGAATTTTCTAATTCCATAATCAACTCCATCTAAAAATTAAATAATATATATTAGACGTAATTGACGTTAACACTAACGTCACGCCACAATCCACTCGGTGAAATCAAGATAATTCAACTTGGTATAAGGAATTAATTAAACGTTGGACTCCTTGGTTTAGATGGTTAAGATCTGGTTCACTAATCAAAACATCACAAAACAAAATCTAATGGAGACGATGAGGTTGCGGTCGATTACCTTTCTCAACGGCTTCTCTCGCCGGTGTGGATCTGTGACGGTTTAAGCCTCATGCTTCAATAATTAACAGCAAAACAAATCAACAAATAAGAGGTCGTCAGAAACTTCCTGCATAAGTTACTGAATAATTCTAGGGTTTCCTTACCCTTGCCATCTTAGATGATCGCTTTGCTGCTCCGATGACTCATGGTAGGAATCTCCGGTTACACACGGTGACAGTGGTTGACATCTAGTGCCGGCCCGGCCTAAGAGTTTTTACTGCCTAAAGCAAAACTAATTTTCATGCCCATTAACAAATTTAATTATATAAAAAATATCACCATTGTAACAATGTGGTTTTGAACTTTATTCTAAGAGAGTGCAACATGTGGACTTAACCATTAGACTACACCAACTTTTTATTAGTGATGCCTAAAGCATCAGCTTCATTTACGTTAGCCCAGGGCCGGGCCTGTCTAGTGGCACACAGCTTGTGGCGATGTGGGTCCGGTGGCCTCTTTCTCCGATCTTCTTCATCTTTTCCTCTCCTCTCCTCTTTCCTCTTCTCATTGCTTCCATCTAGTTTTTCTTCTCTCTACTCTTGGCCAGATCATCTCTTATAATCGCTTCTCTTATCTCTCCCAAAACGAGACATATGGATACATACATAAACACGAGCACACACACACTAACACACAAACCCTTGTCGTTTTATGTTTGGTTCACTTGGGCCACTTAATGGGCCTTGTCTAGTGGATTCGGGATGTTGCAGGATTCTTTTCATATTCCTCATCACATACATTGGGTCGTTTACTCTTTTTTTTTGTTTTTTTGTTATTGTTGTTAAAATTTCAAATTTATTACTCAACAAAAAATGTTATGTACGAGTGGTTCCAAAAGAGTATTATGATTTATGCATAAAAGTGACGGAATAAAAAAAAGTCATGATCTAGGCTCAAACCAACAACGAAGAAGTCCCTTCCAACCTGTGTGGATGCTTGGACGCTAAGGAGGAGATGCGGTTCCGTATTGCCTTGTCAATAGTACGAACCAACCATGAAGAATCAATCCATCCTTTGTTGTCTTCTTGAATTTCTTTCCCGCCAAAGTTGATATATTGTGGCTTGAAAGCACATACGGAGTCAAATGTAATCCATGACATTAAGACATGTGGAGGATAGGCAAGACAATGTATCCGGCCAATCTGGAGTGGCAGATGACTGTAAAAGATGTCCACCTATAGTCAACCACATAGTGCAGGTATAGGGGCAGGCAAAGAACAAATGATCTCTTGTAACATCACGCTCACCGCAACAAAACACAACTCTGGACCAGTCCCCATTCTTTCATACGATTACCCATTGATAACTTGTTTCTCAGAGCAAGCCAAGCGATAAAGGAATACCACAGTACCGCCTGAGCAAACCAGACCACTCGGCTCCATGAGAGTTTATCGTGCTTCTCGCGGAGTTGTTCCCATGAACCGTTAGAAGAGAAACACGGCCATGAGTTATCCTCTGTGTGTTTCCATAGAATAATGTCTCTCCCCGCATTCATACAAGGAGGAGGAGCCTCCCGTACTGATGCGACTAAAGATTGGAGTTGTGGAAAACGACGCCCCCGAAGAAGCCATTCTGTTCCCGATGCAACTTCAGCTAATTTGGCATTACGTCGAACGCTCAGTCTGCTAGGACCAGCCTCACCTGCCACAGTAATTAGTCTACCTATATTGAGCCAATTGTCAAACCAGAAAAAAGTTTTGCAGCCATCACGAATATCCACCATTAAAAACCGTGATGCTAAACCGCGTAACTTAAGCAACTTTCGCCATACCCATGAACCTTTTGTTCCTTTTTTTTACATCCCAAAATGAGCCATACCGCAAGAGGTAGTGACTCGTCCATGCAATCCAAAGGGAACACGATACAGAAAACAACCGCCAGATTAAAATCAAAGCAAAAACACTTGAGGTATCTTGGAGCCTTCTCAACCCCAGACCTCCCTCTCGCTTCTGAAAGCACAAATCCGCCCAAGAGACCTTCGCTTGTTGTGACTTGTTAGGCGAACCAGACCAAAGAAAGGCTGCACACATTCGTTCTATAGCATCCAAGCATCACCCAGGGAGCATAAAATCAGAGCACCAGAAGTTCGAGATACTATAAATTACCGAGTAAAGCAATTGAAGACGTCCAGCATACGATAAACTGTTATTGGTCCATGAGAGTAGACGTTTCCGAATCTTATCTAGAAGTGGCTCAGAGTCAAGTGCAAACATGGATTTGGTGGTCAATGGGAGCCCAAGATACCTTCTCAGTAATGATCCAACACTAATCCCCTTAGTAAGCGCAGCTGAGGTCAGAGCCGAAAACCTACACCCCGAGCATAAATTGAGGATTTTGCAATATTTATGTGAAGACCCGACATCTTACCAAAGTCATCCATGATGCGGAGAACACCATTAAGTGCGGCAGGTGTACCATCTGTAAAAACAAGTATGTCGTCCGCAAACTCAAATGCGTGAGGTTGACACCTTGACAAAACGGGTGAAAACCAAACTGATCTTGAGCTACAAGCTGCCTAAGGAGTTTAGAGAGGACATTGTTTAGGATAGCATATAGGTAAGGAGAGAGAGAACAACCTTTCCTTATGCCACGAGAACTAGTGAAGAACCCCATAGCCTGCAGAGCAGCCACAATGAAAGGCCACTGAACTGTGTCAAATGCTCTGGAGATATCAAATTTGACGGCACAGCGCGAAGAAAGTGAAGCCTTGTGATAATATTTTACCAGCTCCGTTGCCTACAAAATATTCTCAAGGAGAAGTCTTTCCTTAATGAAAGCGCACTGGTTTGGCTCAATTGGATTAGGGAGAATTTTCTTGAGGCGGTTGGCCACAATCTAAGAGATAACCTTCCAACCCTCTCGCTTCCCCAGGTATACCCTACTTCACCATCCGATTCTCCTACTTTGGAACATTATCGGATTAGGAGCACTGGTGTTAAGGAATGTGAGTACAGTTAGGTTGTCTCTGATGCTTTTGTTGGCTATTGTGGCCTGGTGCAGGTCTTTACTGCTTTTTGCAAACTCGCTACCGTTCTCACTGAGGCTTTTGTTGCTGTATTGGAGCTCACTTCCCTTTGGTGGAAATTGGGGCAAAGATACTGGTTATTGAAATACTACCGGTGATTCTGGCACTTTGGACTTTCACAGTCCTCTTTTCTCCGTTTTGACGGGTTGTTGTCTCCTCCCAATTACAGGGAGCACTTGGTTGAAGTTTTTTCTGCGTGAAGCAGAAGCGAAGATGTCTTCCATTCCTTGTTTAGCAGTTGATGGTGCTGACGACTCAACCACAACCTCGCTGGAGGCTTTATCTCTTCCATTTTGGGGACTCAACCAGGGCTGTCATCTGGAGGCTTTAATTTTTTGTTTTATTTTTCATTTTATTTTAAACTTGCAAACCTGTCTATCATGCGGGTGCTAATCTATTGATTGTTAGTTAATCCTGGATTGTGCTCAATATTTGGAAACTTGAGAGTTTAAGCAATCAAAATTTTATACTTAGAGATTTGTTTTGAAAACAAAAATAATTTGAGGTTTTTGTTAGAAAAAAAATATAAAGTTGAAGGTTTTTTACGATATTTTTCCTTATATAAAATTATGTATTTTAATTCACATATTACCATACTTATATTTAATTTATCTTTAAATGTCATTAAAAACTTTAGATGTTATATATTTATATATGTTGCATATTTGAATACATATTCATTTTATTTTTGAAAATAATGTAAATAATATTGATATTCAAATACTTA
>CM051367.1:3467175-3567175 GCA_028015245.1 Cardamine occulta
TATGCGTTTTGAGTTATTTACGAATTTCTTTTATATAATATGACTGTTTTTCTGGGTTTTTTTTTTGGTGCGATATGAGTATATTAGAAAATTAAATTATTGCAGAAAAATTTAGGTTATTTTGTTTTTTGATAAAGGGCTTTCAAATTAAAACATGTGAAATATCTTACAACGTGGTAAAATAAAACATAAGAAGATGACAATATAAAGATACTAAAAGTATATGCATCAACTCCAAGCCATAGAGAAGAACCTAAGGAGAAGTCAAGTGCCCACACAATGAAACAGACGGCGGCATAGGGAGAGATTTGTAATCCAATACTCGCTAATAAGACTAGTGATCGCAATGCCGATTGAGCAACTAATCCAAGGAGAGGTTATTGCAAAACATTTTGAACCAGTGAGATTTTTAGACTCGCAAAATAACTTTTTTCTCTCTAACATCACCCACATTTTTTCCTTTTTAACAATGATGAATGTCGCAAATTCATGAGAAAATCTTTGGAACCTACGATCCCATTTTACTACTTTTGGCATTCTTTGCCTTGTTTTGTTGTTCTTATAAATGTAGTTTTTTAATAATTTTTGTGGCCACGAAGCATAAATTTCTATGGCCCAGGACCCCAAAATAGGCGGTTGACACAAGCCCCAAAATATTCCAAAGAGAGTCGAACCTATGCCACAATGTAACCAACACTTTATACTAAACCACAAGGTCACCACTCACCACACCTTTGGTATATATACCATGTTTTATATGATAAGATCTTAGCAGTGCGAAAACTAAACCTTTGTTAAACGTTTAAAAACCATGATTTGCTCAATATGGTTAGTGCATCCAATTTTTAGTCCATCACACAACACTGAGGTGGATGCAATGCAATAGCCACATTAAATAGTTTTTCTTAATCAAAGTAATAGGACTTGATAACCCAAATATTAAAGGAGGGAAATAAAAGTGTTTCTAGCTATAAAAAAGATTGAAAAGAGAAAACCTTAAGATGTTGAATCAGTTTCATGTTTCTGAATTATACATCAATAATGGTTTCCCATAGTAATACAGTTCTATCAATGGTTAGACCATTGAAGAGCTTCATAGAACAAAATCTCTGGCCGAACCTTTCTTTCTCTACAGAATCTGACAAGACTGTTCCAGTTACCAACAACCTACAGCATCACCACATATCAATAATGTCTGACCAATCAAAGTTCATATTTCAACTCAAGAAATGTTTCGTCTTACCTCTTCTGCTAAACCTTCATGCCTGAGACTGATCCACCGGTTCTTTTTATAACCCATGCATATGTATTTTCCTTCTTCACCACAACCAACCTGCATCATTATTCTGAGACTGTAACAGAGAAGAGATACAAAATATCAATGGGACTAACAATTGTGACCCTGATTTAGATTTTACCATTGACACAAGTCGGTACTTAGTGTTTGGTTCTAAGCCTTCGTATAGGCTGCTCATATCTATCTCCCAGTCCAAAGCATTTGTTGTTTCAGATATTTGTTTTTCAGTTTCATTCTTATCCCATTCCAACACTAATGTTCCAAACCCACAAAAACAGCAACAATGTTTTAGCAACAAATGAAAATGATTCTATAAGAACACAATCATGGTCAAAACTTACTGATTGTGAAGATAAGCGGACATCTTCTTATAGTGTGATGAATAAAGTTTTCCTTTCCACAGCCTCCTTTTTTAACGTCACACAACATTTTATATTCCATGCGGATCATTTTAGAGATCTCCTCAAACTTTAAATTCCCAAAGGCGCACTGCAAATATATAACCACAGAGCAGCTCTTTAAGGGGCGGTACCAGCTTAGGTAGGAAAGAATAAAGATGGAAATAAATGAAACATACCTTCAGGTCTCTGATTGAATCTGCAGCCATTACAATTCCATAAGAACTTTGCTCCGGATAATTTGACTTCCTTCTGCATTTTCTACAACTTATTCCTTCATGTTCCTCCAATGTAAAAAGGCGACTTACCAAGCTTTCTCTTTCTGAACTTTTCCAGCAATGCAAAAACTCAAGGATGGCGACAACTACCTCAGCAGCCTCACTTGACTGAAAAGAGTAAGAAAAAAACAGAATGACATTGAAGACAACAGTAAAGTAATACCAAAGCTTAGAAGCTTATATATATCCACACAAACCAGGGAATAAACTTCTTCTACGGAAGTAAGTAATTTGCTCAGTAGGTCACTATAGACTCCCTCTTCTTTTATCTCCTCCGAGATAAAAGCAGAAAAGAAATTTCGTAGTGCACGAGGAACTTCTTCTTCCAGGTTTTCAGTTAATGGTTGTCGATTCTGCACCAAATCCTCTTTAAGAACCTTAATGTTACAAAGTGCCTGCAGTGGCAAAAATTGTCAAAGAAAATAAGGAATTACAGAGACAATACATGAAAATAAAGAATGATCTGAATCAGTAGACGAGAGTTTAGGTTTTTGAATCTTTTTCTTTTTTTGTCTGCTTTACCTTCATCGTCATGTCAAGAGCTGAATTGTATCTGGTTGCAGCTTTGCCATGTGCTAACTCTGAATGTTCCGCCATTGAACCTTCTCCAGGTATATTTTCCATATCTTGAAGATGGCGAGTTAAAGAAATAAGAATTATTCATCTAAAAGACTAAAACAAATTGTTTAGAATATTCACCTGAAAGAGTGTCTTCTAGTTCCACAACACCTTCGCTGGACATAGGAAAGAACACGTTCTGTGACTATGGTTTGAGAATAATCTTCTCATCAAATAAACAACAACTGCTATTTATAACAAAACCAAAAACCCTAGAAAATCCTAAAAGATAAATCCTAATTAAAATAAGATAATCACTAGGATATATTAAATAACTAAAATTGAAGAATTATCCGAATTCTACGCAAAGAATGTAACAACTGCGCAAAGAGGGACTTACTGTTCGACACTACTGCTTGCTGAAGTTCTCTGTTACACCATAAAGCAATTAAAAATCATTAAACATCTGAATTATATTTGGTTGAGTTTAGGTTTCGAATCTTACCTTCAGCGTCATGTCATGTTCTGAGTCCAGATCTTTCGAAAGTGGATCTTCTCCAGGCATGCTTTGCATATCTTGAAGGTGACGAGGTAAAAGAAATAAGAACATATCAATATATAGTTTAAAAATATTCGTCAATTAAGAAGCTCTTTTTACAACCAGGGTCACCTTTAGTAGCTCTCTCTTGTTCCATAGAATCTTCCAATTCAAAAGGTTCACTGGACATATGCAAAAACACGTCTTGCTCAGAGAAAAATCAACTTATGAGAGAAATAAAGTTTTTTATCTAGAGAAGAGGTACTTACCGTTCAACAATCTTATCAAGGGGACTAGAAATGCTCGTTGAAGCTCTCTGTTGCAACATGAAGACCATTCCTTCTTACAACTAAGTAACCAAAAAATCAGAAAAGTAAACAGACAATTTAGAGCTTTAAAGACCTTGTTGCTTTTATTTTTCTTCTTCTTTGACTGTGATTTCTTCCCCTCCGTGACTAAAAGATCTGCTTCAGCTTCAGCTACCTCTGCAAAGAACCGAAGTTTCAAACTAGCCAGCAAGAGTTCTTTTAGCGGTCGAAGGATGTAAAGGCGGTAGTCAAAAACAGAAAGCCTGACGAGGTCGTTCAGCAGATTAACCCTTGAATTTTCAATAAGCAAAATCTTTGAATCAATTACAGGAACCTGCAAATCAATAGACACTTTTCAGATAACACTTTTATGTTGTTAATCAAAATTAGAACAGAAATGAACCTTGTTGGTGACCACTAATTTCAGAAGGTCTATGGACTTCAACACTATATCATCACTGAGACTTTTACATTCACGTATGGCATTCATGCTATCTTCTATATCGGGAAACTCAAATGTTGGATACGATGCTCCTTTGAGAACATCTTGTACAGCAGACAAGAAGAGTTTTGTAGTGAGAGAATCTCCGGCATCTGTCACTACATGCTCTTCACATTTATCACATAGAAGAGATGCATATACATTCCATTGATCTTCCGGAATATTCTTTCTCCTTTCATCTTCGCCTATACACAAGTCCTTGGCTTTAGTAAGAGCTGCATCATAATCTAGGACCTGCAATCTCTTTGCATATTTGGTCCCCAAAGTCCGGCATGTGAACTGAACAGCTCTCAGAACAGCCACCCAAAAATCAAGATTGTGTGTCCTGATGGGTCTGGGGAATTGAAAGCTCTCAACTTCTGAAGAGCAGTCGTCTAACCAGGATAAGATATCAACTCCCTGAGGATGTGTCTTGGCGTAGTGAACATCGGGATCAAAGACGTTGATCGACCCTTCATCATCAAATCGAGTAATCTTGCAATGCAGCAATCTCTTATCCAGAAGCAGAAATGAATTTGGAGGGTCAAAGTCAATCTTTTCTGTAACTCGAGTACCACTGCAGAAACTGTCCACTGCTCTGCACACCAGATCTGTACCATCATCCCTTTCACACTTGATGAGTTTTAGAACGTCCAGGATTTGATTGAGTTCACCACATTCCAAAAAACAAATACTCTGTGGTGTTTCCACAAGGTGACAATCGGCAAAAGTCTGTTTGGAAACTTCAAATTGTGCAAGATGCTTAACTGGAAACTGCATCATCCAGTCTCGAATGCTACAAGGGAGAATTTTACGCTCCCAAAACAGCACAAGGAGCAATCGGATTTCCTGAAGTAACTGACCGCGCTCTTCATCTGCAGCTAAAGGCCACTCTTGTGACCATCCATTCACATATCGAAACGCTTTCACATCTTCAAGCTGATTCTTAATCATTTCAACGGCAGCTACTGCATCCACTGGTTCCCAATCTTCAACCGATATCTTACGAGCCCAGAGTTTACTTATCCCCTGAACCATATCCTTTTTCGAAGAAGGTTTAAATTCTGCATCATGTTCTCGTCCAAGATGCTTCTTACAGCCTTCTGGACTAGAGAACTTCTTGGAACATGTTCGACACATGCAGAATCTCCATTTTCTGTATTCTCTGGCATAAGTCAGAACTTGCTCCAAAGCATCTCGTCCCTCTGTGCCATATATTGCCTCCACAAAACGTATAACCTCTGCAGTATTTACCTTCATAAAGTTCCTTTTGAACTCATCAGTCAAACCCATCCAATACGACCTCAATCCTGGGTCTGGATCTTTCTTTAACTCCATGACTTTGGCTTCGCATTTATTCAAAGGAGACTCTCTAACTAAAGTCTTGGCTCCAGCGATCCTTGACTTTGCATCTTTGACTAAACTTTCAATATCCTTTTGACTCCTCTGCTCTTTCAAATTCAATTGACCAAAAGTAGCCAAAATAGATAAACACTCGTTAGCTTTGTCTATGGCTTTCTTGTAATACAACGATGATCCAAGCTCTTGACCCAATTCGAAGAGGGAAACAGCACAAAACGATGAGAACCCTTCATTTTCAGCAAAACATTCAACAGAGCCCAACAAAAATGTGAACTTGACGTCACTGTTCTTTGTTCTTTTCGCTTGTGCCTTGAAGATGGTACCTTGCTGGAAATTAAGATAATCTGAGACATTATCTTTCCCTTGGGCCAAAATTGAATCTTCAATTAGCTCCATAGCCTTGATATGATTTCCTTGAGCAAAGTAATTTTCATCAAGATCAAAGCTTTCATCATTTGCCATGATGTGGAAGAGTAACGATTATCAGGCTTCTTGTTCCTTTCTTGGTCTCGAGAAGAGAGTAGAGGCGGGAGAAAGACGACGGTTAGGTGTATAAGAAGCTAGCTTGATCACGTGAGAGCCACGTGATACGGGCTTGAGGAAAAACAACAACGAAGACTCATTGGGGAATTCTGTCGAGCAATTTGTGAGCATTTGTCGTTTGGAGTTTGACCTCCCCATGAATATATAAAACACACATAAACCCAAAAACTGAGTGAGTTTTCGAATTCGGGAATGTAGTAACAGGTCTTCATGAACGAATTTGGTTTATATGTTTGAGGTTTAAGAGATCTATCAGTCAGTGACTATCACAAAAGAGTAAGGAGTCAAGTAGAGGAAGGGAGGAAGATGTTCAACTTGGTTTAATTCCTTTTTTAGTTTATTTTTATAGGACAAAGATATTTATGTAATTTTTCATATGAAAAATATTAGTTTGCCCTGTTTTTTAATTATTGAACAAAACAATGCTAGTTTAGAAAATTCTAAATTTTTACGTTTTTTAGGATTTAGCATTTACGATCATATGAAAAATTACATAAATATCTTTGTATACATATAAAACTCATAATTTAGCATTTACGATATGAGACTATTTAGTAGCATTAAGATCACAACTGCAATTTTCGCGCTAATTCATAATAGATGACGTGAGTAAACCAACCGATACCGACCCTATAAATTCCTCTTTCGTCTTCGTCTCTTCAGCTCTTTCTCAGCCGTTTTCATTTTCCCAAGAAAATCCAGAAAGAAAATCGAAATTGTTGCTTCCTCCGAGAAATCATTCTGAGAAATAACCTTTCGCTTTGTTTGCTATCGTCTCCAGCCACTGATCATGGATATGGAGCCAGAAAATGTTAAAGAAGTGGAGGAAATCGACGAAACTTATCCGTAAGTAGTAAAAAAATCTCATCCTGAGTATATTCATTCATACTTCTCCATTCAATCTCTTTGAAAATTCCTCTATCTATTCAGTGATCACGCTGATTCTGAGACGGAAGACGAAGTAGAGGAATCTATAAGCAATGTCAAAGCCACTATTAGTTCAGCTATTGCTATGATAATCAAGGTTTTACAAAACTTAACCTAAATCTTTTTTTCTTGATCTTAAGTATTTCAAGAATGTGATTTTTGTGCAGTCTCTGTGGAAACTTGGAGCTTTCTTAAGCGATCTGTTACAAGACTATGTTCGACAAGTACCTGAAAGCGACTCAGAAGATGAAACAGATCCACAAAAATTCTTTTATGACTATCTTCTCAACGATTTAAATCTCACTCATTCTCTGGTCTCTGCTCTGATCTTTAAAACCTTTTTGTTTATGTGTGTTTTAGTTACTTGTTTCTCAAGCTTTTATGTTTTCTTCTTTAGGAAGGAAACGTTACTCGTGATCTGTTTGCAAAAATCGTGGAGCATATTCCTCGTTGGAATTCTCACTTTGAAGTGCACTGTGTGGCGAAGAAGACTTGCAATAGATGTAAGATGAGTTTGGAGTATCCATTTGCACATTCTTATGGTCTCAACATTGTTGCTGATTCACTCAGAGTACTCAAGGCAAGCTCCTCATCTTTTTTAAGCTTATGAGAATCTACTGTTGCATGAAAGTGTGTTAGAACTTAGAAACGTTTTTTTTGTGGTTATCATAGGCTGCATTTATGGATTTAACATTTGAGACTATCCTTAAAGTCATCAGAATCCACTCAACGATGCTTTGTAACAAGGAAGGATGTGGGAAACGAAACTATGTTGATAGTGTGATTTTGAAACTTCCATCTGTTTTCACAATTGGTAAGCTTTGTGATAAGCTATGAAGTTTAATTTTATATCAGCAACCTTAGAGTGGTAGTTTTGAGCATTTGTGTTCTTGTGTTGTACTTAGCACTTGAGTGGAAGAACAATGAGACTGGAGAGGAAATATTCGATACAGCTTCTATTCTGGTGACTGAAATTGATATTACTGCGATATACAAATACGAAAGTGACAGTGCATTCACCAAATACCGACTTGTCTCAATGGTAAGGTTTCAACTTTCAAGAATCTAATTTGTTCAAGTTCCATTTAAGTTATAAGAAACAACTCCAATGTTTAATATTCAGGTTTGCTTGTGTGGAGATCGATACAGTTGTGTAGCTTATGAAAGGAACATATGGGTCAGATATTTGAGTTCTGAGACTGAGGTAACGCTTAGACATTTTGGTGATACAAGCAAGCTTATATATCTGTGGTTGAGTGATGATGTATGTTGCTTGTCCAGGTTATTGGAGACTGGGATGATGTTCTAAACATGTTTCGAAATCTGAAAATACGACCTGAGATTCTATTTTATGAAAACGTAAGCTCCTTTCGACTGCAGAGTTGCTTACGTTTTTTGTTTTCTTATGTTTGTGTTCTAAATTCTGCTCCTACTTGAATTGCAGGCTATGCAGAGGGACCATATGTTTATCGCTCAGGGATCTGAGGAATCTGAAGAAGAGGAATAAAAGCTTTTCCATGGTGAAGGGATTGGATTGATGTATATACAAAAAGTGTTTTGAGTCAAAAACTTTATAGGAGTCAGTAGAAGAATGCTTTGGAGGTGTTACACCATTTGTCTGTGTTTCACTTCAGCCCAAGTTTATGATCACTGAATATAGATTGTTAGATACCATTGTGAACAGATTTGTCAGTTTTTCTTCAGACCAAATTTAGCATCCTGATTGTTATATGATCATTGAATATGATACCATGCATTTTCCAAATTCAACACTTTGTATGTAGTTAAAACACAGCACAGTTTGGATTTAGTTTGATGTGTTGGCCTGTAAGTGCTAAGACTTGTGTTGTTCAGTTCCTCTAATGGAAGCTTTGTCTATCATTTGGTAGGGTTTAGACTAAAATTGACTTCAAAACATAGAAAATGAGTTGAGTTGATCATAAATTTTACTTTGTATTCTTGATTAGATAAAAAAAAAGTCAATTAAAAATTTCAAAATTTTTATGACAGGTAAATTTTAGAGCGGTTTAATATTCTTTTTTTTTTTGGTCAAAAAGAGCGATTTAATATTCATTAAATGTTATTGCTAAATAGATTAAAGTTTATTAAAAAATTTTTTTTATCAAAATTAAACTATTGACTGATTGTTGTATTAGCTAAAGAATAGTCTGAATTTTACATCCATTGTATTATCAAATACTATTAATCGAGTTTTGACTACAGAATTTTCCAACAAATTAACATGTAATTTTTCAAAAGCATGCTTAATTTTCTCTTGATGGAATCGATACCCTTTCGTTGCAAGTTTTATCACAATGAAAAGTAAAAAAACAGCAACCAAGTGTGATAAGATAAGAAAAAAAAGTCTTCAGCTTTTTCTAAACCGTTCATGAAGTAAGGCGATGATAAATATTTGTACCCACCAAATGTTTGACAAAAGTTCACAGTACCATATGAGACGACGATATAAAAGGGTTTCTTGTGGCTTAAGGTCACAGCTTCAATTCTGGCGCTCTTTTCTTAATAGATCACGTGACCAAACCAACTGACGCTGACCCTATAAATCTTTCGTCTTTTTCTCTTCAACTCTTTCCCATTTTCCCGAGAAAATCCAGAAAAGAAAGCTCGATTGTGAGAAATCAGTCAAAGAAAAAAGCTTTCGCTTAGCTTATCATCGTTCATAGCCACAAATCATGGATATTGGACCATCAAATGTTCACGAAGATGAAAAAGTCAAAGAAACTGACAAGAACATAGATCCGTAAGTAGTCAAATCTCCTCCATAGACGTTTCTATACAATTTCTCTGAAAATGGTCTTGCGTTGGTGCTTATCAATTGTTTAGAGATCTTTCGGTAAAGCATGATCCGTTGAAATCAGAGGATTCTGTAGGTTTGTTTCATCACTTGATATGGACTCATCAATGGTCTTGCTTTGGTGTTTATCTATTCTTTAGAGATCTTTCGGTAAAGCATGATCAAGCTCCTGAGCCGATGAAGCCAGAGGAATCTGAAGAGAAATCAAGCTCTGACCTGACCTTTGAATCTTTGTCTGTGGTTATTACTCATTCTCATGGTTCTTATATGTTTATCTTCTTTTTCTCTAATCTTCAGGAAGAAGACGGTATTTCTGACTTGTTGGTAACGATCATGGAGCTTCTGTAGAAGTGTAATTGGGGAAGAACCTTTGAATTCGCACATTCAAGTGTACGAAATGGCAAAAAAGAATTGCAGTAGATGCAAAATGGATACGGATTATCCAGTTGAACGTGCTTATGGTCTTATCATCATTGCGAATTTGCTCAGAGAAACCAAGGCAAGTTCGTTTTTTCCTTACACAAGTCAATCTCATGAAAATGATGCTAAAAAGTCGTTTTGGTTGTTACAGGCTGCATTCAAGCATTTTACATTTGAGGAAGTCATTAAGTTCGTAAGGATGAAGTTAAAGATGCCTTGTGACAAGGAAGAATATGGGAAACGAAGCTATGTTCAGCGTATGATAAATAAACTATTCCATCTGCCTTTACAATTGGTAAGCCTATTATAAAGTAGACATCAACAACAAATGAAGTAGTTTTGAGCATTTTGTTTTTCCTTGTATTGTTTAGCACTTAAGTGGGAGAACATT
The DNA here is from genome assembly GCA_028015245.1 of Cardamine occulta. Taxonomy (NCBI): domain Eukaryota; kingdom Viridiplantae; phylum Streptophyta; class Magnoliopsida; order Brassicales; family Brassicaceae; genus Cardamine; species Cardamine occulta. Next base: position 3,477,492 of record CM051367.1, read on the forward strand.
GAGACTGAAGAAGAGATATTAGATACAACCTGTGTTCTGGCGACTGAGATAGATATTACTGGGATATACAAATATGAAGGTGACAGTACATTCACCAAATACCGTCTTGTCTCAATGGTAAGGGGCCAAATATCTAATTTTGTTTCAGTTTCATTTAAGTTTCCTGTGTTCTCAGAAACAAGTCCAATGTTAATTTTCAGGTTTGCTTGACTGGAGATCTATACAACTGTGTAGCTTATGAAAACAAAAGATGGGTCAGACATATTTGTTCTCAAAAAGAGGTAAAGCTTAGACATTTTGGTAATACAAGCAAAGCAAAGAGGGTTGATCTGTGACTTGTTGACTTTTGGGTTTTGTAAGTTAACATGAGTGAGGTATGTTGTTTGTCCAGGATATCGGAGAATTGGATGGTGTTCTCAGCATGTTTCGAAAACTGAATATTCGACCTGAGATTCTATTTTTTGAAAACGTAAGCTCCTTGAACTACTTACTTGGTTATGTTTTTGTTTTCTTATGTGTGTGTTCTCAATTCTACCTACTTGAACTGCAGGATATGCTAAGGGACCAGATAGGGATCTAAAGACGAATAAAAGCTTTTACAATGGTGTAGCAAGAAAAGGGATTGATGAATATACAAAAAAAGTGTTTTGAGTCTTAAGTCAAGTACTCTATAGAAGGAGTTAGAAGAACAATGTTTTGGATACAGATTGTTAGATACCATCCTGATTGGTATGATCATTGAATACAGATTGTTAGATACAATTCTTATAGGATTTACTGTATAACAGTGCTTTGGAGGTGTCAACAGATTTTTCTGTTTTTCTTAGACCAAATTAAGCATCATGATTGTTTTAATCACGGAATATAAGATTGTTTGATACTATTTTGACAAATTCAACACTTGCAACACAGCTCAATTTGTTTTTCTTTTGATGTAAGTGGTAACACGTGTTATTCCGTTTCTCTAATGGAAGCTTTGTTTATTTTCTTGTAGGTTTTGGACTTTAGTCATTTACTATCGGGAGGATTACTAGAATGACACAATTAAATAATTTTATTGCTAGAATGACACACATTTTTTTTAATTATTAGTCTATCTTTTGGAGTTTTAAAACGCAGAAGTACCCCTCGGAAGCTTTAGAAGGAAAAAATATTACGAAACTGCCATTAATAATTAAATTCCAGCTGGGCTGATATTTTAAAAATGTCATTTCGTATATGTTGTCGCAAACTTATTATTTTGCAGAGTTATTATCCATTACCGTAAAGTTATGTGAAAAACCTCGTTACTGCAGACTTGTTAACGTTATCGGCGACTTATTTTCACTTGCAGAATTATTTGCCATTACTGCAGAGTTATGTCAATTACCTAGTTAGTGCAGACTTGTTAAAGTAATCGCAGAGTTATTTTCACTTACAGAGTTATTTTACATTACCGCAGAGTTATGACAACTACCTCGTTAACGCAGACTTGTTAAAGTGCTCGCAAACTTATTTTCATCTGCAGAGTTATTGTCCATTACCGCAGAGTTATGTGTTACCGCATAGTTGTTGGCATTATGGCAGACTTATTTCGGATTTGCGAGTTATTTTACATTACCGCAGAGTTATGTCAATTACCTCGTTACCGCAGACTTGTTAAAGTGATTGCAGACTTATTTTCATCTGCAGAGTTACTGTCTATTACCGCAAAGTTATGTGAATTACCTCTTTACTGCAGACTTGTTAACGTTATCACCGACTTATTTCCACTTGCAGAGTTATTTGCCATCTCCGCAGAGTTATGAGACAAATCTTGTTACCGCAGAGTTATGATACAAATCTTGTTACCGCAGACTTTTTAGAATGATCGCAGAGTTATTTATACTCGTAGAATTATTTTCTATTACCGCATACTTTTTAGAATAATTTAGTTACCGCAGACTTATTTTTTTTTGTCGTTGTCGCAAACTTATATTTTAAAATCAAGATCGTTAAATCAGGACCACACGATGTAGGACTTCTTCTCTGAGTTTGGCCATGGCCGCCGTCTCTGAAGAGAGTTTCGTCGTGATCTTCTTTTTTTCTCTTCTTTCTCATCTTCATCCTCTCTGTCCATAAAACTTACAACTTCTCACATCTTCAACTTTCGTTTATCTTTCTCATCTTCTCTTTCGTTTTTTTTGTTCATCATCTATACAGTTGCCGTTCTCTTTGTAGATATGGAGCAGCAGATTATTCTTGTATGTGGAAAATAGAAGTTTGAAAGAAATAGATAGTTGTTTGTTGTTGATGTTAATTTAGGAAATAGATGATGAATGGGAAATGCAGAAAAGGATCCTCTCCATTAAGGTCATCACAGATCATAAAGGAGATACTATAGCAGGATAGCTGACTAACTGCTTAGAGGATGGGGGTATTGAGAAGGTTTTCAACATTATAGTTGATAATGCAAAGGGCAATGACAAGGCTTTGAAGACTTTCATCAATTATCTGCATCTGAGAGAACCTCAAGCCTTAGTTCAAAATGGAGATCTGCTTCATATGCTTTGCTGTACTCACATTCTCAACCTTATTGTGGGAGATGGTCTGAAAAAGCTAAGCCTAGTATAGTTGCTATTATGAATGCATTTAAGTATGTTAGGTCTTCTTTCACAAGGTTGATGGCATTCCAGTTGCAGTGTGATTCATGTAAGGTCACTAGAGGTAGCTTACCTTTAGACTGTGTGACTAGATGGGATTCAATGTACCTAATGTTGACTACTACTATTAAACATAAAAAGGAATCTCATCTATAAGTGTGACAACAGCAACGAAGGGGTAAGAGCTCAAGCAAAGATAATGAGGGATAAGTTTGAGAAGTACTGGGATGGATTTGCTAATATGAATCCTCTTGTGACTGTCGCTAGTGTCTTCGATCCCAGGAACAAGATTCAGTTTGCTTCTCTTTGCTTTGATCAGCTTTATGGAAAAGGTACAATAGAGAGTAGACAACTTTATAGTAACCTTTGCAGTGTAATGAAGAAGCTTTATGATCAGTATAGTCTTAGGCTAACAAAATCGTGTGAGATTGCTGTTTCTGCTCATCCTAGTGTTATGTTAGAGTTATCAGACGATGAAGATGGTTGTGAATGGATGGATCCAATCTACAACAAGATGGTTAGCTTAAGGAGTAATGAAGAAATCTCTAGTGAGTTAGACATCTATTTGGCAAAGAAAACTGAGATTCGAGCATACAACAGTTTGGGTATGCCTTATAATGTTCTATCATGGTGGAAGAAAAACAGCTCCACGTTCCCAATCTTATCAGAAATGGCTAGAGATGTTCTAGCAATTCAAGTTTCTTCAGTAGCTTTAGAGTCTGCCTTTAGTACTAGTGGCCGAGTGTTGGATCCTTATTGGAGTTCTCTGACTCCTTATATGGTGGAGTTTTTGATTTGTACACAAAATTGGTTGCGATGTGCCTATAAATCTCAAGTCCAAGTTGCTAACTTGGTGCAAATGTGGGAAAAGTTGAGTTCCTTGAGTCACTAGGTAAATACTAAGTAATATAACTTTCAGTATCTTTGTTTTCTTCTCTAGGTAGCTTGGTAACTTGTTGTATCTTTGTGTATGTTTTTGTAGATTCTCGGAATTCAATGGCAACTCCTAACTGTTCTTGTTCGTAGGGAAGGTAACTATGTTCTCCTTAGTTTAGTACTTTAGTTTACTTTCAGATTTTCCTTGTTTAGTCAATGTTTTCACATGTTTATAAATGTCTCTTGGAGTTGAAGCTTACTGATGTGGTGTGGTTTGTTGTTGTGCTTTTGTTTATCAAGTCAAGTTTTTCTTAAACACAACTAATAAGCTTCAAGTGCACAGCGAATCAATTGTAGCACTTAAAGTATCGAATCCCACAGAGAGAGAAGTTGTTTTGCAAGTCTAAAGGAACAAGTAAGGCTAGAAAGAAATATAAAAAGGGGGTTGTTGGTGTTATGGTTGCAAGTAAATGAAATCAAAGCAATAAAACAAGATGTATATCAATATAAAGCAGGTGTTGGGTGTTCAAGTTGTCGCAGGGGTTCAATGATCAATTAGGTCAAGATAAATTTATGTAAATGCATATCTACTCCGAAGTCTCAGACTATGAAACACGAAAAATTGATTAACCTATAATCATAGAGAAAACCGATTGAGATCAATATGTCTTGATACTCAATTTACGTAGGCAACAACACATGTATCAAAGCATTATTATCAAGTTCAATTATTATCTATAAAACTCCATAACTAAGTGTTATGACGCGATACTCATCCAACCTAGGATCAAGAAAATTAAGCAAGTGGATAACGAAACCTAGATGCCTAAGATCAGTTACTAGTTCACTACACTAGCTACAAGCATTAAGGGAAATATCATAACAAAAGACAATACAAATGATGATGCATAAACAATAAACTTGCCACTTAAACAATATAGATCATCTCCCCCCTTTGATTAACCCTTTAAACCCAACAAGTAAATCAGTCAGTCATGCTTAAAGGAATCATCAAAGCAAGGTTAAAGTAATTCATAGATTGCATAGATAAAAGAATAAGGTTCAGAGATTATAAAATATTAAGAGAAAAGAGATGGTGAAATTCGATGGCTTCCATGAGCAAGAGGGACTTGGTGCGGCTCCTATGGTCATCTATAGGGTTTCTGAAGATCTCGTGATGGCTCTGTGTAATTGATGAAGAATCGCAATTGAAGCACACGAAACCCTAGTGCTTTAGGTTTAGTATTTATAGGCTTGAGGTCCGGTTTTAGGGTTTTGGAGGCTAAACTTGGCGTTTTGGTAAGTGGGAAGGCAAGGGAGTGTGCTTCGGTCATGGACCTTGTGACTGAGGTTGATAGAGCTTCACTCTTTGCATCATATCGTCCAAACAGCTGAAGGGATTGCTTTGATTCTTGTCCCAGATGAATCTTAACTCTTCTAGCTTTCTAAGGATATAAAGATCTCTGAAGTTTCTCTAGGGAAAGGTCTTCAACGAATATCAAACTTTTGATGCTCTGAAACTGCCTTAAAACGGGGTTTGCTCTTTTTGGTCCATTTTCCCTTAAAACCTACAAAACCTCTTTGACACTAAAAATATTCGATAATAGCCTATTTAGCCTTGAAAACACACTAATCTCTTCATAAAACCATATGAAAACAATAGTCAAAATAGGTAAAATGTGATGTTATCAACTCCCCTAGACTTAGACTTTGCTTGTCCTCAAGAAACAAGAAAGTATAGCCATGGAAAAGAGGTTTTAGAAATCATGGGAACTCACTTATCTCTTTGGAGTCTCGTCTTGGCACTCCTCCTTGCTCTGGCATTAGAGCTTACTTTAGTACTTACCCATAGGAGTCATCAAAACCCTTACTCTAAGTGCACAATCCAAAGGACTCTTGGTCTCTCCATTGTCATCTCTTTACATAGATTCGTTACAGGGCATGGTCTTACCAAAGGGAAATCGATCATGGATGTCGACTTTTTTCTAACCAAGAATTTCTTAGTATACTTCCCTCTCCCTCTTCTCACTTCCAAGACAGCCGTCTTTTCCCTACTTTTCTAGGGTTCATTGTATTTTTTCTGGCTACAGCTTGTTCGTTTGACAATTCTCCATGAGGTCACGAAAGATGCACGGGTCTACGCACAAAATCTCTTGGTTCACTTTTATGATGTCAGTTTTTGTTATTAGTTATGGTGGGACGAGTCTCCATGAGGTCACGAAAGATGCACGGGTCGCACAAAATCCCTCGGTTCACTTTGGCTATGTAGTTTCCCTTGGCGACAAGTTTCCGCGAGGCACCGAAAGATGCACGGGTTTATGTACAAAATCCCTCGGTAACATCCACTTGCCGGTTTTGCTTTGTTGGTTTGATTTTTTGAGTTACGAAGAAGAAGGAGAGGAGAAGCATATTGGTGAAGAAATGCAATGTCTTATACGGCTTTGAATAGGTTTTGTCCAATGAATACCAAATCCACTAAATAAGAAATTAAAATTCATGTTTCAATAAGATTTAGAGACAACGTTGATATAACCTATTTTCCAATATCAAGAGACTTTCAGAAATGTTGAGTCAACCCATAGTCTTTCCAAACTTTGGTTCTTCGGCCAAGTTTTGAGGCATAAGAATGTTAATCCAATTCAGATAATCCATCAAAATATAATTTAGATATACAATTTATTTTAAATTTGAAATTTTTTTTGAACCATTTGTAGAAAGAAAAATATTATTAGAGTCTCTCCATTTCTCTCATTAGAGTAGGCATGACCACAGTTACATTGATGTAAGTTGCAGTTAATTAACCACCGATTATAATTATAATTTTTTATTTAATCTTAACTTTAACAATTTAATATTTGGTTAAAATCGTTTCGATTAAAAACGGTTATAGTTTTGTACGGTTAAATATAATTCAATTATTTGATGATAATGATAAACATTAATATTAGTGATGTGTTTATATAAAAAAAAAGAAAATAACTTATATTGAAATAAATAGATGATGATATATCAACTACTCCCTCCGTTTCATATTACTTGTCGTTTTGGACCTTAAAACTCGTTTCATATTAATTTTCGTTTTACGTTTTCAATGCATATGTTTGATAAGATTTTCAACTGTGTCTCTCATGTTTTAATCTCTTGACCAATGAAATAAAATCAAATAAACATTAATTAGGGGTAAAACAGAAAAATTAAATATTTTCTTAATATGTGTGAAACAACCTTAAACGACAACTAATTTGAAACGGAGGGAGTAATATTTATTACTATAATTGATTATATGTACATTTTGTTCTATTTTTAAATCAGTTATGGTTATAAATTTATGATTACATGATGTTGTAACCAACAGTTTTTAAACGGTTACGGTTAATTAACGGTTATAGTTAATAATTTATTTTCACTTTAAATAATGTATGTTTATGTCTAATGATTATGGTTATTAACTATTTTATATGGTTACGGTCCGGTTACAGTTAAAAAAAAAAACTAGTTATGGTTCTAAATACGGTTACGGTTAACTTTTGGTCATGCATATATTTGAGAGATTCATTTTACGCTTTCTCTATCTTTTTTGTATTATTTTTCTTATTTTTAATCTTAGAAACTAATGTGAGAGACTCTTAATTTAAGTGCTATCGAACTTGTTATTGTAATAGGAGTGGAAGGTCATGATTTTTCAAATATATATATACTGCTATTGTACACCGTGACCGTTGTGAGCCAAATGCGTGTTAGAGTTGTAGATGGCAAAATCAACGTAAACGATTTTTTGTATTTACACGATTGTTTTGGATTCACATTTCATAAAATATATTTTAATATGAAACTCTTTTTCATTTATTTGTTCTTTGTAAGTTATAAGAAAATTCAGCTTAAAAAATGTTAGCTTTCATGCAGGTTTGACTTAGTGATTTCAATTTAATAACATTTCTCAAACTAGTGATGGGAAAATTCAAAATTTTAAATAAAAAGTAACAAAAAGGAAAAAAGTCTCGTAACCACTTAAGTTGTTTTACAATAACTTAAGGTTCTACAATATATGAATGTTTTCGTAAATTAAATGTAAATGAAAAGAGGTGTGAAAGTTAATAAAAGTTTTGAAAGACAAATATAGTGTCATGAGGTTTTTAGAAAGAAGTTAAATATCTAGACAAAGCTTTTAACTCTGTATTTATTTGAAAACGAGGCAGGAAGGTTTTAATTATCATGGTGATTCATTAATTGATGCTCCGTGTAATGTCCTCATCCCCTCAAACTGGTGATGAATTCACAACAACAACAAAATAAAATTTTTTTTTCCAGTTAAGCACTAATTTTTATCGATCGCTTTAGGTTTCTAAAAAATACGTCATGTGGAAAGTGGTATATATTTCAGAATATATATTTTTTGCTCTTTTGATTAGTGGAAGATCAGTATTATCGATCCTTTGATATTTTGCATCCATGTCGCATCTCTTAAAGGAAATAAGCATATGAATGGTAGAACAGTATCAGAAAAGGATGCAACAAACATTTGAATTGGGTTTTCAAATCAGTGTATGGCCTTGAATTTGGGTCAAATTAGATCCCTATAATTCGGTATATATAATAGTACATATCTTAAATTAGATGTGTGAGATACACCTAATTTACTATATATATAGCTACACTTTCTTCTTCTTTTTTAGTAAGTCTTAAAACACTATCATATATTTAACCTGTTTTAGAAAACATTATTGATCTATTTATATCATATCAACTTTCCTTCACAATTTATACTATCTTCACAATTCTTCAGCTAGGTATGTATTTTCATTTTATTAAAAAAATATATATTTACATATTAATTTCTTAGAAGAAATGAGTTTTGGATATCATATATATTCTTTAAAAAATAATCAATTCAACTATGCCTATTTTGGCTCGGTCAACATAACTTAGCTATTTAAAAAAAAAATCAACCTAATACTTCAGCATTACAATGGCAATTTGTAAGTTTGAGATTTAAACTTCCCAAAATTGTAAATTTGCGCTTTCTGACATTTTTTTTCTATTAAGTTTAGCTTATTTTATGTTAAATACATATTACACATAACAGGGAAATGACTAATGAGTTTCAATTTGTTTGTACTGAAACTACTTACCGTATCTTCTCTGCCATAAAATTTACTACCAAATAGTTAGCAAAAAATTGACGGAATTTCTGATAGTAATCCGAAAAACATTTATGATGGTAATCCGACAGATTTTTGACAAAATAGTTCCGTCGGAATTTTAGAAAATCAAACGACTATATCAATGTGCATATTTTCCAACGGATTTCGAACAGTTACTCGAAAATCCGTCAGAAATTGTTCAATGGATTGTTGACGAAACTATTATGTTGAAAGTTTGTCGAATTAAGTTCCTGTCGAAATTCCATCACTACAAGAAAAAGTTATGGAAAACTGACGGATTTCCTACGAAATTTTAATTCGATGGATTTTTGAAATAATAGTTATGTCGATAATCCATCGAATATTTTAGAGTAACCATTGGAAACCTGTTGGAAAATATGTATGTTGATATAACTGTTTTAATTTTAAAAATTATGATAGCTATTTTGTCAGAAAATCGTCAGATTACCGTCAAAAGTTTTGTCATATTACCATCAGAAATTATGTTAGTTTTCCGGTATAGTATTTTATAATAAATTTAATGGTGGAAAAACAAAAGAGATAGTTTCAATGCTTAAAGTGTTAGTAAAACTAGTTTGAAAGTTTAAAGTGTTATTGTAATACTTTTAAAGTTTAAAATGCTAGCAAGAGACACTTTTAAAGTTTAAAATGCTATTTTCTTTACTTTTAACTCTATGTACTTGAATACAAAGCTGGTCACTCTATTAACTGATGCTCAATCCCCCTCAAACAGTCAGACGGGTGGGATTCCCAGAAAAATAAAACAAAAATTACAATAAATGACTAATTTTCATTGATCGCTTTATGATGTAGATTTTGGAATCCACCTAAAATTTATGCTTTTCGGTCTCATGAATAATAATTAACCAACTCAGAAAAAAAATAAATTCACTAAGACACCATAAACTAACTCCACATAATTTATTCAACTCCCAATTAAATCCAGAATTTAATCAAATAAAGTAATCCACATTCTAAAATTAATCCGGAATTAAAAAAAAAAAATTCACCAATTTATTCCATCAGATTTTAAGCCAAAAATCATAACTAATAAATGCCGACATTAATAAATATAAAACACTCAAACAAACCGACAAATCGAGATCATCCCCTTTTCTTTGCCATGATTCCACGGTTACTTTTTTTTTTTCCTGTATCAAAATAAAAGAGATACATAAGTATTTTGATAAATACTTAGTGAGGCAATACTCCCATCTATAAGCTATACACACAAACGATTTAAAATATTTAACATATTTAAACATGAAAATATCAAATTAAATCAACCATCTCAAGAAACACTCAATCTAGATCTACCCGAGATCATACACGGCTTATATTCATGCCAAACACATCAAATATTAAACCGCTTAGATAAACTTATAGTCCAGTATTCACCTTAGCCAAGCACAGAAAATATTCGCCACAAAATTCTGCAATTTCCTGAAACTTTCCCAGACGTATACACCCTACATTCCCAAACACACAACCTAAATAATCAATAATCAAAAGATCTTGATAATCGAAAGATCTTGATAATCAAAATCTCTGATCAACATGAAAACTACAATCAAGAGATCCTTACTGATGTGTCAGGTTTTCCTCAAAACACAACAATAGGCTGCAAGTGTACAGCGAATCAATTGTAGTACTTAAGGTATCGATCCCACAGAGAGAGAAGTTCTGTTACAAATATGTCAGAACAAAGTAAGGCTAGAACGACAATATAAGTAACGGATGAAAGTAACCTTAAGTACTTAAGGTACTTAAGGTTGTTTGGTGTCACGGATGAAAGTAAACAAAATAAAAGCAAGTAGACGGATGTGTAAATAAATAAACGAAGTGTTGGGATTCAGGGAATTCTCAGGGTATCAAGGATTAATTCACGCAAAGAAATCAAATAAGGATTTTCGGTTAATTATGCTCAAGAACTTGAATTTGAACTAAGCAATTGGCTACTCCCATAGAACCCATTACTATGTCTAGACAACCGAACTTACACTATTTCCGCAGGTAAATAGAAGATAAACATGCATACACAATCCAAATTCAATATGTCCACAACAAAACTCCATAACTCTATTTCCGAAGGTTATGATGCTTTGCTCATCTTAATTAGCTAGGTGAATTATCAAGCTTTCGGAAAGTTAATTTTCCTGATTACATTAGCTAACATGTTGATAAAGCTATAACTAGCATATGTAACACATATCTAACAACGTGTTTTAGCAATCCATGAATCCCTTTTCGAAACCCTTTAAACCCAACGAGAGAACTACTCAAGCATGCTTAGAGGATTCATCAAAAAAAGGTTTAAGTAATTCATAATCATAAATAAATAAGAACAGAGATTAGGGTTTAGAGAATACTTCTTAGAATTGAAATACAAGAGGTAGAACTTCTCCCTTAACAATCAAAGTAAAGGACGGATGAAGAGAAGCGAATTGGTGGACTTCAAGGACTTTGATGCGCAAGAGGCGGCTGGAGCTTTATCTGGTCGTCTGCTAGGGCTTCTGTGGTAAGGGACTTGGAGGTATGAAGCCCAATACACACCAAAAATATTAGGTTTAATGAGTATTTATAGGTCTTGGGGTGCAGAACGTCGGGGGGGGGGGGGGGTACTGACCGAGGTTAATAGGAGGGCTGACCTCGGTCATGGGGGCTATTAATGATGTCTCCAAGAAGCTTGACCTCGGTACAGTCCTTGTGACCGAGGTTGGAAGGGCTTCACTCTTCGGGTTGTATCTCCTTAATGGCTGAATGGATTGCTTTGATTCTTGTCCCAAATGAATATTGACTCTTCTAGCTTTCTAGGGATATAAAGATCTCTGAATTTTCTCCATGGAAAGGTCTTCATGGAATGCCAAATTTATGGTGCTCTGAAACTGTTTGAAAACAGGTTTTGCTCTTTTTTGGTCCATTTTCCTTGAAAACCTATAAAATCTCTTTGACACTAAAAATACTTGATAATAACCCATTTAGCGTTGAAAACATGTCAAACTCTTCATAAAACCATAAGAAAACAATAGCTAAAGTGGGTAAAAATACGATGTTATCACTTACCTCACAGCTGGCAGCCCGAAATGAGAAAAATCCATGAAGCAAAGTCTAGTGAGCACAAATGATTTAGCTGATGAACTCACAGAGAGGTAGTCCTTAATGTCTACACCTGATTCATACACTTTGGAGATTCAGCATTTTCCAAACCAGGAAACAAAGTTCAGAGTTTGCTGGCCGAGATTATGAAGCCATGTAGAGAGAAGCAATTGCCACACTTCTGGCTAAGCAAAACAGAACCAATCCTGAACATTGAAGGAGAGAAACATAAAGATTTCAAGCTGTTCATGGGAAGGGAAGTTGCAAAAGCGATCACGCTTGATAAATGTATGTTTCTTAAAGAGATTGGTACTGTAACAACAGCTTAAAGACGTAGTCCTATCATGGACAAAGTGAGAGATGGACGAACAGTGTTAGAGCCTGCAATTCTAGATTATTATGGAGTTCCAGAAGAATCCAACGAGAGAATTCTTTCTCTATATCTAGAAGTAGGAGTATTGTTCAAACCAAAGATGCACGAGGCAAGGCATACCTTACAAGTTTCCATAGTTGGTGGAGTAATTAAGCTACCAAAGGTTAGCTATCTTAAACTCATGAAAGATTTGAGCCATCCATTTGATCCAGGTCTCCAGATTTGAGGAAAAATCTTTCAAGAGGAGGGGTATGATATGATCATGGAGATTACCAAGGAAGATCTAGAAAGACATTGCTCATACCCATTGTACCAGTGACAAGAGAAGGTTTTAATGAGGCAAATTGGGTCACTTACTCATCTAAGTCCATGAGAGATTTATCAAAACCTTAAGAAGATTTCCTGGCGCAAATAAAGAGTCCAATTCGTTGGAACTGAAGAGAAGAAGGGCAAGAGATATTTCTTTTTGTTTTAAGTCTTTTAGTTTAAATTCGGCAATTAATATTGCTTAGATATTTTTGCTAATTTCTTTGCTATTTAATCATGTCGAAACTCAAGAGTAAATCGATCAAATTTTCTTTTCAATATTTAAGAGTGAATCTCTTCAGTTTGTGAACAAACCCTAGATTGGTGTGTAATATCCAATCTGTTTTCTTGTGTTTCTTGATGTGTCATATCCGAGTAAACTCAAGATTGGTCTCGTCCAAGTGTGTCATATCTTGGGAGGCTCCACGGTATATCAGAGACAATCCGCAATCTCTGTGACCATTCAATCCATCCAACTTCTCTATCCATTCACCATCTCGAAAGCTATCAATCTGTGGAAGATCCCATCAGACTTGAAGTTTCTCCCTCAGGGCTGTGGGTGCTAAAACTCACAAGTAATACTTTGGATGTGTTAGGAACGATTTTAGGGGGCTAGTTTCTCTTTGAGACAAAGACTCTTAATAGTTGAATGAATCAAAAGAGATTTTATTGATACTTTATCGGAATTACAACGGAGATGATGAACAAAGAATATAAAGTGAGAGCTCTCGGCGAGAGGTCCTAGTGTCGTTTCTAGGTTAAAACAAAGATGATCTTCCTTTATGCTGTTTCCTCCTTAAATAGGACTTTTGGCTCCGACTTCTTCCTCAATTCTCGTCCGTGATCTGTTGCAACTCACTCCGAAATATCCTCTTTTTGTTCGTCAAATAATTTGACTTGATCCCACTCGTCGTCCGGCGGGAGGTCGCTTCGCAGCAAGCCTTTACTTTGAACGGGCTGACTACATTCACCTTAGCCGGGCCTTTGTCTTCATCCTGGTAAATGGGCCTTTGTTTATCCTTCTGTCCAATCAGAATTTGAGGCTAGGCCCAGACGGGAATTGGGGTGAATTCCAGGTCCAACAATGCCCCCAGCATCTTGAATACCGAATGCGGGATTCGAGAGGCAGAATATTTGATTTTGAGGGTTATCTGATTTTCCGTTTAACCCGTTTGATTTCCTTAGATCATGCGGTTAGGATTTTTGGAGGATATGATCAAATCATAAATCCCTCGATATTGCAGCCACATGTTCTCTGATTCAAAAGACGTGGCCACGATTAAAGAGATCGAACGGTTCAGATTTGGGGAAACATTATGCGCGGGAAGCCGAGACGGCCCTGCTACACGTGGCGTGCTACTGTGCAGATGAGCAGTTTAGATCAAGAGGGAGGAGAGATATGTGCGATTCGTGAGACTGATGTCATGATGAGCTATAAAGTCTCCCATGTCTCGCTGAAGAATTTATAACCGCTGTCCGTCACAATTACAAAGGTAACTTGCAATTTTCATCTGTTTGCTGCTTTTTTTATATATCTTTCTCTTACTCTCTTCAACTCACCTTTACGAATCACCATGGCCAAAAACCTAGAAGCTCTCGCCGTGTGTTATCCATTACGAATCGATGCGCAGGCCCTCGTCACGTTCAGGGTCGCTGTGCAGATCCCCGGTGACATCGAGCTCATGCTGGAGGTCGCACCATACTCTCCAGAACCAGTTCTGGAGGGGTACTGCTGCTTTTACACAACCCTGTTCGAGGATTATGATCTTACTTTCTCGATCCTGGAGGTGCTGCTGGAAACACTTGCGATGATACACATCTTTTTCCGCAGAATGGGCCCTAGCTTAGTCCACCATATGATTAGCCGGATTATTCGGTGCCTCGAGACCGGAGAAAGAATGACGCTGGAATTGGTGACCTCGATGTACTTTTTTTAAACACAATTCGATGGCTGCCCTTTGCGGGTACTTTCTATATAATGCCCAGACCGGTCGATGGGTTGTTACCAACATGCCTCCCATAGATCCGCTGTGGCAAGATAAATATTTCTTCTTCTGGATCTCCCCCGCGTCAATTGGGGATTTTGATTTCAGAAGACTGGTGACAGTTTGGCTTTGTGTAACCGGTCAGCAGGGCTAGTTGCTATTTCGTTATACGTTGCCAAGAACTATCTTGTGCTTTGAGTTTTATTGATCGATTGATCTTTTGTTTGTTTTGTTTTGTAGATACGCCAGACAGAGTTCCTTTGGCCTCAGTTTACTCTCGATTGTATCCGGAGGTTATTGTATCCAGAAGCTCCTCAGCCAGCCTAGCCGCCTCGACAGGTGTGGCGAGCTCAACCGGTGCAACAAGTGCAGCCAGTGCGACCAGCCGCTCATCATCTTAGAAGAGGACCAGCCTTTCCAGCCCGTTAGCAAAGTTTGATTTGCCAGTCAAGCCTAATTCGTCCCGGTAATCGTAACTGTTTTTTGGAATTTTAGACTGTGAATCTCCTTATTGCTTGATTTATTGATAGAGAATGTGGATACAGGATCTCACACCCAATAAAATAATGAAATGTATATTAAGTAAAATAAGATTTTTGTAAGAAAATAAATGAGTAAATGGAAATTAAGTTTAATAAAGAAAAATAGTGAAAAATTGTGTATATTGATCTTTTGTGCAAAATGAGCGACCCCCTTACAAGAATATGAGGTTCGATATTTATACATGAATTAGAGAATAAATGCTTTTAGTCGTCGGTTTTGACCTAAACTTTAATGTCGTAACGTTCTCTCTTTTGAATGAAATCTTCTCCGATGAGCAGATCTACCTCGCTTCGTAAACATTTCCTTCGCTTGCTTCCTCCTCCACGAGGCTTCGCTTACTCCCCGGATCCTACTACACTTCTCAGAGCTCTTTCTTAGTTCGCCTGCTCTTCTTATCCCCAATTATCTGATAACCTTTTCAATGTATTTAAATACAATGACATGTGTCGTAACTGGAGAGAATGGATCCTTGGTACGGATCTGGTATCAACATTTGCCCCCAAGTCCTGTGAACCTTTGGTACGGATCTGGTATCAACATTTGCCCCCCAAGTCCTGTGAACCGTTGCCCGGCTCGGAGGACTTAAGTTTTTTTTACTCTTTTAACCCATATAGTTTCGAGGCTTTTGACTTTTATAGTCCCTTGACATGTGTCCATGTATATTAATTAGGCGTTTCTCTGTTTTCAAAAAGGCAAGTTTGAGAAAACCTTTTCCCCTTCCCTATATGACCCGGGTTTTTGTTAAATCGGACTTTCCGTTTGTCTAAAAATTTAGATACTTGAAATCGTTTCTTTTCTCTTCTATTCTTTTTTATTTATTTAAAAAATCGATTCCTCCCATTTACGTACGGATCATGAAGAAGGCTGCAAAGATGTCTAGTTCTCCTGAGGAAAAAAGCAAGGGTGATATACCGAACAATTCCTTGGATTGTAAAGACTGATTTGACCCTCACTCGTCGTCTCACTCCACGTCCGAATCGATTATAGTTATCAGGAAATACTGTCAAATCTTATCGGAAATTGAATTTGCTCTTCCGAATGCTGATGGAACATAATATTTCATAAGAGGGGGTTACATATGTGTTTATGAATCTTACTTCTACGGTTGCGGTTTGTTTTCCCAATTCCTGATGCGCTTGCTTTGTGCCTATTTTTTTCTTGGAATGGCGCTACCGCAGATATGTCCTAAGATGCTTTGGCACATCATGTGTCTCCTGACGCTTGCCTCAGAGGCAAATTTGTCGTTTAGTTCTAGTGATCTTTTTTAATTCATAGGTGTTCGTTCCGCTAGCCTAGGTACCTATAGTTCCTATTTTTATACCAATAGAACCTTGATTTTTGGTATTCCCGAAGATAAAGAAAATTGGAGAGAGTTCTGGTTTCTCGCAAAAATTGACCCCTTCTCTGTCGTTAGTATGCTTTGAAGTGATTGGACCAATTCGCTTGGTGAGTTATAGACTATGTCTCTATCTAACCTTTTGTTTGCAGACTCTAATCAATACTTTCTTTCGCAGTTCCTTTTGCAATGGGAAAAGAAGTTCACTAGAAATCTTTCTCACTTCCCCGTATTCATACTGCAGGAAGTCTATTGCAGAGGGGTGCATTTTGATCCTTAAATCCTTTGATTGTCGAGGTAGATACTCTTAAATTTTCCATTTTGGAGAAAGCTCGGATTGAAAAAGGGAATTTTGCCATGGAGAAAAAATTAAGGAGGAAAATTGACAATGTAAGCATGCGGCTTCAGGAAAAACAACATGCTGCTAATGTTGATGGTTCGTCTCACAGACATAGCCTGGTTCCCGAACTACCTCTTCGTGACTCTCCCCGAACTCATCCGACCTGTGTTTTGGATAGTGAAGAACGTGAAGATCTTGACGCAAATTTGTGCCAAAGGAAGAGGAAAATGACTCCTAATCCTATCCACTGCGAATCTACTTCGATGTCTCAAAATGTTGATAAAGGGAAACATCAAACATTCATGCCTCCTCCTCCTCCGCGTATTCCTTCCAAAAGGGGTTTAGAAGAAAATATGTCGGATAAGGATCAGAATCCTTCATGTAATCGAAGTAAAAACAAACGTCCTCAAAGTGATGAAACTTTTTATTGTAGGAATACTTCGACTAACGTTCATTTTAGTGAAGGTACGTTTTGACTTCCCAAGTACTAAACTGACTTATAAAATGTTCTTTAACATTTCACAGTGATTCTTTTATCTAGATGTACATAGAAACAGAATAGTGATTGCTGAATCTTTTCGGGAATTCAAATCTTATAGTGGAAAACCCCTATCGCCTTTTCATGAGTGGGATCCCAATGCAAGGGATCTTTATGTAAGGAATTCGATTCAACAGGCGTACATCGTCTATCCAACTAACACTTTCGATCTATTTGTAGTTTTCTGCTGGTTTTAATGATACCATTCGGTTTTATGAATCGGCCATCAGAAGGAGAGTTAGTTCAATGCCGCAGAAAAGAAATTGCCGATATTGAAAAAGAGATTAAAGATGGTGCCTTGCTGGGTGGACAAATTGACCAGCTGAAGAAAGAACATGATAATGCTCTTGATTCTCTTAAGTTATCACAGGAAAAAATAGACGAATTGGTTTACGAACTGAATGCTACACGAGCTTCATTGTCTTCGCATCAAAGACGGAACACCTCAGAAGGGTTTGATGAATTGAAGAAAAAATATGATGCCCTTTTGAAATCTAGAGAAACTGATCGAGAGCAATCAACTGATGCGAAGCGTCATGAACTAAGAAATTGCTGTCGTAGTTTGATGAAAGAAATCGCGAACCAATTTGATTCTTTAAAGGCAAAGATGCGACTCCTATCTGATGTCAATGAATTGTCTTGTAATAAGACTCTTATTTCTCTTTTTGAGAAGAAAGATTTTAATCTGGTCAAGGAGAAAAAAGAGGTAATGAATTCTCTGGCTGAAGTTGAAGCTCAACTTCGATCCATCTCCTATTCAGATCCATATTTTGAGGAGTACAGCTCGTTGTTTGATGAGTTATTAACCTCTGAAAGCTCTTCTGGAGCTCCAACGGAGGCAACTCATGAGAACCCTGTCTAGGGACTGATGAAGAATTACCACCGATTCCTGAGGAGGTATCCTTTAACCAATTTGGTTCTAATTCTTCAATCATGAGTTTGAAACAAGTTTCTAAATTAAGGTTTGAAATTATTCAGGACTCACGGAGAAAAAACTCAGCCCATGCACCTCCAAGTCATTCTTAGTAGTAACTTCTCTGAGGAAAATACAATGTAGAAATATTTTTATTTCTTGCTTCTGTTTTGGAAAACATTTTTTTTTGTGTAATTCTTTATTCAAGATTATATAGTATGATTTTGATTTGATTTGAACAAAAATGTGTTGGGTTTGCAAAGTCCAACTTTGTCCGTTAGTATGAATTTGTATTTCAAGAAAAATAGGGGGATGATCAGGCCCTTACCATTATTAAAGGAATACCATATCAGTTTTCCTCGGTAGTATACGAGGATTTGAACTCGGCTTTGATTTATATTGTTACCATAAAAATAGGAAAAGTATGTTTAAGTGATCCTTGGTAAATATATGCAAGGATAGAGCTCGGCCTAAGGAATGTTTTACCATAAAATAGGAAAACCATGTTTAGTGATCCTTGGTAAATATATGTGAGGATAGAGCTCGGCTTAAAGAATGTCCTAGTGGACTGACTCTGTTTATTAATAGAAAAACTCGTCATTTTTTTATCGTGGAGTCTTATAAAGAAATTCAAATCAGGTTTCACTGGAATGAATTTGCTTTTTAATGGGTGAATGCGAGGCAATGCTTTTCTTCACAAGTTGCTTCATTTTGTGTTTTGTGAAGCGCAGTTGTGTGAATCGTATGTATGGTTCGTGTTTTAATATCTTTAAAAAAAAGATAATTAGAAAGTTGGAGTGACTTTTGAGTTGTCCATCAATCGTCATTAAAGTTTTGCGATTTTCTAGGCTTTCCTTTACTGAGTATGCATGTTTAAATATTTGTTTGATTTCCAAGAATAAATCTCTGGGGAAATAAAACTTATCTGAACACGTGTCCTAGTAATGATTACTATATACTATAGCCTAAGAAATCCTTTATAATAATTTATCATTGTTATCTAGCCTATTATAAATAAAGAGCTTTTTCTAATAACATAGAAAAAAATATTTTGACAAGATGTTTTTTGAAATCGAACCTTTAATGGAACCAATGGCCGAATGTTCCGATTTTCCTCCAACCGGTAATGGTCCTGACGATCTTTCAAGTCCTAATCCTGCTTCGGGAGACAGATTTGAAGCTTATAAAGTGAAAATGCCCGATTACTTTCTAACCCTTTCTGGAAAAGAAGAGGAAGATGCCAGACGCTTCCTTCACCAGGTAATAATACCACACTTGGTGTTTATTGATTACACACTTTCAATAATTTTTTTTCTAATAATTCTTTTGCCATGTTGCTTTACCTACGCCATCGTGAAGAATGTGGGAGGCGACAACTACTTGGCGAAAATAGAAGAATTTTATCAAAGAAAATCGCACAGAGTGAAAGGCGAATTCCTTGTTATGAGCGTAACCCCATATATTGGGAAAAGAATGGTCTTAGTAAAATCGCCCATATCCCTTGCCACGTTCGTCGATACATGAAAGATCTCAGAAAATGTCAAATAGCAGAGAAGAAATCGCAGAGCGAGGAAGAGGAACGCTTGCGAGCTGAATATCTTGTGGCTGTTGCAAAAGAATGTTCTAATCGTAATTCAGCGGAGAGTGACACTACTCGTGGGTCAGAATAGTGTCTTTAGTTAATTTGTAATTGATCGATCACTTGGTTGCCACAAGCAACAGAAAGTACATGTTGCTTTATGATAGATCGGTAGTTACTAGTGATCAATCGATCATTAATTTTGTTTCATTTGATTCAATTTTAACCCGAAAATATTGTATGCTAAACCAATAAAATTGTAAAACATTGAAAGTTACAATGAGGTAAAGGTTTTACTCATAAGGCATTGATTAAAATTTTTTAAAGTAAAATGATGTCTAAGAAATGTCCAACATAACTCTGAAAACCACATCTTAACTTCTAATGAAGCCATAAAATTACATTTTTCATTTTTGATAGAACAATAAACTAAGAATTATTGGTGGTAGGATGGGCTATCGCTGGAGCTATGGCTCTGTCCTGACTTCCTTCTGCGTATACTAAGATGGCTATCACCAGATTGTGTCACATTTTCTGCATGCTTACTGCGCCTTTCACTCTGTTGGTTGATAATTTCTTGATCATTGTTTTCTTGGACCCGAGGACAAGATTCAAAAGTGCATGGTCTAATCTTAGATATTGCTCCCCATAGTTTGTGTACCATCGTGTTGTGTATAACGCCTGCATCAATGATCCAGTGTTGTCTTTTAGCGACAGCATCTGATGGTGAAGCTGGTGGTAAGTTGTATTGGGTAGAATCAGATGGCAATAGCTGGTATGGTTGCGGTGAATATAGAGAGCGATGATGCTGGTCTGTGGTCTGCTCTGCCATTTCATCCTCGTCTTCATGCTCGGTTGGATCAGTGTTGGCGACCGAATTATTGATGAGCTACTTAGGTCCTGTGAGGAGCTGTTGGGAAATCATTTGTACTTTACTCTACTGAATGAGGCAACAACTACACAAAAGCTAACATTCACAAATGCCAGCAATCAATAAACACAATCATATCAACAAGCAACACATGCCATAAATAGCAACAACAAACATCCATCACTCCTAATGGACCAACAACAAGAACCACGGAAACGGGAACCACTCCAAGTCCTCAGGCTAACTACAGTTTAACACACAAGCACTCACCTTTGCTCACAACGATTTCCTTGATGGCACTTTCCTTTTTAAGAAACTTTCCTTTTCAGGAAACCTTCCTTTCCAGGAATTTTTAAGGTTTCTTAAATGTCATAGCAATACAACTGCAACCTCCCTTCCTCACCCTACAGCCAAACACAACAACAAAATGACTTTCAACCTAAACTGGAAAAATATCATAAACGATCAGCCTCAAAGATGGGATCACAAATTGAAATCTAACCGTCCACATTCCAATCGCACCATTGAAAACCAACCCCTAGATGTCCTGAAACTACGCCCAAAGTTTTGTGATAATCTGACCATAGATGAACTCGCGATCTCTTTTTGAATCCACGTTGGTCCAGATCGCATCTGAAAAATAACACCTCACGAAAATGCGAATAACTTTCAGAATATTAATCCAAATCAACATCCGCAAACTGGTACCTCTAGATAAGGGTTAAATACAACGCCACATGTTGGATATATCTTCATCTCCTTCATGTGCAATCTTTCTTTCTTCTCTTTCAGCCAAATTCAGCCTCTCTCTTTCTCTCCTTGAAAGTGGCCACGAAAATTATGAGAAATAACTAGGGTTTCTACAAATTTTAGGGTTTGAATAGGCTTAGGGTTTTGTTCTCCAAAATTTTCCTTAAGTTCTTCAATTTTTCAGTCTTTCAAATTCAGCCCCACAACTCTTTAAACTATCAATTAAACCCGCCGACCATAATTGATTTAATCAATCTAGTCCCCAAACTTCTAATTCTCTAATTAAAACCCCCAATTAATGGGTTATGGATGTTACAGTTATAATGTTTTGCTAGAAGCCGCTTATAATTTATGGGTTTAAAAGCCTATTGCTAACATTATACAAACCTACAGGGTCACACAACTAAGCAGACTAGATCAAATATATAGTTGGGTTTAATTAGATTAAACCAATGTTGAGTTTGTATGTCTTTTATTTATAAAATATATGTAAGAAATAATATATATATATATATATATACTAGATTCGTACCCGCGATGTATTTTGATATAAAATATAGTTTTTTGGTTCTTTAATGTTTAAAAATATTTTTGTTTTGTTTGAATAATTTTATTTTATTTTTTAAAATTTTTATAAATATAATTGTTCTGTTTACTAAAGTTTTGTAGTGTTTATTTATTTATTGTTTAGAAAATATTTTATATGCTTCTAACATGAAATTGTTTTATTTGCATGTAGCAATAGCAAACTTTTGTTATTTGAATAAAACCTAGGCCAAATGAGTGATGTTTTTTACTCTCATTAAAACAATTTAGAGAAAATCCTACCGAATTAGATATGAAATTAATCGAAATTAAAAAAATTCCTAACTAAATGAAAATCAATACAATTGTCAATCTGATGTATAATTGATTTTCTCACCAAAAATGATCCAGTTCTTACAAAAAAAAACTCGACTCTCTAATTTTCTTAATAAATTGCAAATCCATAATTTTCCATGAAAATGAATGATTTGAAAATTTATTGCAAAAAAAGCTGAGATGTTTCTAACAAACTGATATGTTTCTCTCCAAAAACTTATCTCATCCCCGCCAAAAAAAAACACTCGACTCTATAATTTTCTTAATAAATTGCATATCTGTAATTATCCACCAAAATGAATAATTTGTAAATTTTCTGCCAAAAAGGGATCTGTAATTTTTCTACCAAAAATGTATTCGAATCACAACATATGTAAAAAAATAATTTTTTATTAATGATATGTATTATATTATATAATAATTCAAAATAACTTGAAAATAAGATCAAATAAAGATGAAACGAGAATCAAATTTATTTTCCCAATCCGTTTCTCACCAAAAAACTCGATCTTGTATTTTTTCTACCATACTCCAAATCCATTCTGCTAAACTAAAAAATTTATAATTTTCTCGCCAAAAACTGATCCGTTCCCTGGAAAACAAAACTCGACTCTGTAATTTTTATAATGAATTGCAAATCCATAAATTTTCACCAATATAAAAATTTTGCAAATTTTCCGCCAAAAACGGATCTCTAGTTTTCCCGCCAAAAAATGTATTAGAATATATTATATATTAATTCAAAATAATTTGAAAATAAATCAAATAAAGGTGAAATGAGAATCATAATTATATTTCTGATGCATTTCCCACCAAAAGACTCGATCTCTTAGTTTTCTTAACATACTGCTATTCCGTTTTGCCAAAATAAAAGTTTACTATTAACCCGTCAAAACCTGATCAGTTTTTCAGAAAAAACTCCCTCCTCTGTAATGTTTTTAACGAACTGCAAAAATCCGTAATTTTTCATCAAAATGAAAATTTGGAAATTTTTAGCCAAAAAATAGATTCGAATAACATCATATGTAGAAAAAATTAAAATTTTATTAATTATATGCATTTTATAACAATTCAAAATAATTTGAAAATAAGATCAAATATAATTATTTTAGAATTATAATTATTTTCCAATACATTGATTTAAACTATGTAGATAGATTTTAGAAAAATTAAAATCAAAGTTAAGTTTTTTAGTATTGTTGTTTTAATCTGTTTGGATATACTTATAACATTAATTCTGGTTTATTTTTTTTACATAGATGTTTGGAAATATTCCCTTAAAGTGACTATTTTTAATAGTGTAATAGATATACACACGACTAAAAAATGGCCAAATCCAATTAGGACTTGGATTATGTCAGCCCACGTGAATCCTAAAGTGTTAGGGTTTACATTCTATATATAGTTATAACAAAATACTGAAGTTTCTATTCTCTCTCGTTGATACAATTATTGACTCAGATTGTCGAGTAATAAGTTGCAGCCCCAATTTGCTTGTGTGATAAATTAAAGCAACACAAATTGTAAACATGATGATCCGTTTGACCGATCCGATAAATGTTCTCGGTGTTACTAGCATACTGCATCTGATCTAGTTTATGTGTGTGTGGATACTGGTAGAGGTACAATATTTGGAGTGCTCAAATAACCTCGAATCACTTTGTTTACCGTTCTGCTGCAAAATATCCAGGTATATTCAAAATTTTGTAGTCAAGATTTAATTCAAATATTTTCACGAATCATGATAATTGAATTAGTAATTAGTGTTTACAAATTGTTATAAACTAGTACAAATTTCAACAGTGGTATCAGAGCCTACATGTATAATATTGAAATTAAATTTAGTTTAGTTTATATATGAGATATATATGTTAATTCTAATTTGATAGATAAATTTTTGAAATTTACTACGTCAAACATGTTCATGTTTTAGTTTTACATATTAAGAATATGTCTCTGTTTTCCTTTTATTAATCGTTAATATAAGAATGAATTTCATATAGAGATATTGTAGTGATATGTTTGAATTTGATGTGTTTCAAATTTTTGTTCGTATCTTCACATTAATTGATATTTAATTTTGTAGATATAGAGGAATTGTGGAATTCTTGAAGAAGGTGGTGGAATTTTGTTTTTGTTACCAGTTGGTGTTGTGGAAATTTGACAAAATTCCACCAAAAATAAATTGAATAAAGCCAAAAATAGTTAACAATTTAGACATAAATCATATTAAATTTAAATTTAAGTAATAATTTGACGAACATATTTAGTTTTTTATTCCGTTCATATTTAAATTCAATTTTTCATATTTAAGAATATATGATACATTCAGATATTTTATCAGTTTTGGTTCGATTTAGTTTCTCCTTTTTTAAGGTTGATTTTGGTTCAGTTTTTTTGTTCCGAGTATTTTCCCTAGGTCTAGTTCACATTATCTATGTTGAATGTAAAATTATTTTCACAAATATTTAATTAAAATAATAAGGTTATTAAATATAAGATTAAAAACAAAAAAATGGATTCTTTTGAAAATTTATTTTCAAACAGGATCTCTACTGCTTCAAAAAAAACATTTCGGGGAATTTTGTTTGGAAAAGAAAATTTTAAAATTATTCATTTTAGATAATCGCCCTTCCATATAAATTGGTTAAATAAAAAGTATGACTTCATGATAAGAATATATATATATATATATATAAGTTCACATACATGAAATACATTGCATTTTCAAGTTATTTTTACTTGACCGATCAACTTCAAGCGTTTTCTGCAAAAAGTTTTCCTGCGATTTTCAGTGTTTTGATTTTCATAAATTCGTTTTAATTGCTAAAATCGTGATATCGGTTGGGTCAGTATTGAAAAAGAGTCTAGTATTTGAGAAAATTGTTTCTAAAAATTTCAAACGTTTTTTGATAATTTACTCAGTTCGATCAAACCAAACTGTCGCTTGGGATTCAAGCAAGCTTGCCGAGTATTTGTGGTTGTGATATCTTGGGCCGTTTTACTTGTTACTTGTTTGAATTTGGATAGGTACCATGGTGGAAACCAGCCATGATGAAGAAGAATCCGCAAACTCCAACAAGCAACTTCTTGATTCTTTTAGAGCCATGATGGATGAAAGCATGGTGACCATGAGAGCTGAACTAGAAAGATCCATAAATGACCGACTTAGGAGGCAACCACCGCCTTCTGATGCTGAGCAATAATATAGCCAATCCTCTAGATCACATCATTCAAGGAGAAGATGACCAAGGGAGGATCAACCCCTTAGGATCAACCAAACCAATCCTCGAGACCCCTTAGCCGGCCCTAAGATCGAGATTCCATCGTTCCATGGAAGCAATGATCCGGAAGAATACCTAGAATGGGAGAAGAAGGTCGAGATAATCTTTGACTGCAGAGAATTCACCCAAGACCATAAGGTTTGAAGAGTGAAAAC
Source organism: Cardamine occulta (assembly GCA_028015245.1). NCBI lineage: Eukaryota > Viridiplantae > Streptophyta > Magnoliopsida > Brassicales > Brassicaceae > Cardamine > Cardamine occulta. The sequence continues at coordinate 3,503,081 of CM051367.1, forward strand.
GAAACTCAGCTCCAGAACCAGAATTTTAAAAATTTTCAGCTCGACTCGAGAGAAGAAGAAAGGAAAAAAAAGACAGAAAAATGAAAAAGGACAAAATAATTGGGAAAGAATAAATGGGAAAGTTCTTCAAAATAATTTTGAAAATTCAAATAAACCCACGTTTTTTGAGATTAACAGATGGTGCCGCCATTTAAAGCACTTGCACACATGACGCAGCCATTTCAATATTGTCTTTGGAAAAAATGTCAAACAGTTGTACCCAATTTTTAAGTTGTACACCACTCCACATAGTTGTATTTTAATGAGTTTTTAGTTTTAATTAGTTATACCATGTATAAAATTATTCTATATTAATATTAATTAGTTATACTTATGATTTTAACTTTTAAAGTACATTTACATTGGTGGAAAGCAATTGTATAAATTAAAACAAATTTTCGGTTTGATTGGCATCATAATATGTAAAATGATCTTAAACATATAAGGTATATGATGTGTAAATAAGAAGATGATCCAACTATTAAACAAAGATAATTTTCACTGTCATTAATAAGGTAAAAGTTATATGATATCAATTTTGAGTTGTTTATATATATTTAAATTTTGTTTATGTTTTTATGATATGAAATTAAGCTTAGTTGTACTTTATGAAATAAAGTAATACCAAGTTGCACCTAAAGAGTTTAGTTGTACTTTATGACAGACAGTAATACTAAGTTGTACTTTCCTGAAACACAATTATACTAAAATAGTCTCACAACCAAATTCAAAATACTAAGAAGCAATTACAAATAGCAACACATACAAACACATACATGAATTAACCTTCAATACCACTTTGAGCACCACTCTCAAACCACCTACCCCACCCTTGACTTCGGCTTTGACCTTGAGTACCACCTTGAGTAGAAGTACCACCTTGAGACCATCTATCCCAGTTTTGACTACCCACTCTGACATTGCGTACCACTTTCACTAGCATTTTGACTATGAGTACCACTTTCACAGCCTCCTGCCTTCTTCTTCTTCTTTGATCAACGTTCTCCAACCGATGGTAACCTCTTCTCTCTTTTTCTTCCTTTCTTTTTTTTCATCATTTGGAGGTAAGGCTGTTAATGCTAGTACCTCAGCATGTAACATCCTCAATACAATTTTGGATTAAATTGATCAATTGGAGAGTTTTGGGCCCAATTCGGGGGTGTTTTTGATCAATTTGGAAGTTTGTGCCCAATTGAGAATTCGCGGAGTTAGGGGTTTAATTGACCAATTGGAAATTGGTTGTCGTTGGGTTTAATTGATAATCTCAGAAGTTTGGGGTCAATTGTGAAATTGGGGAAAAAGAGGGAATGCTCGCTGTAATAGGCAAATTTGAATACACATAAATGTATAGCTTGTATGTATCGCCTCCTTCGTCGAGTTCAACTATACCTAGCCGTCAAATGGAGATCGGATCGCGTGGGGGGGGGGGGTTTGCTTGAGTGAGAAGCTTCGAGTCTACACCTCTCTCTATCACAGTAAGAGACTTTTCCTTGATTGTTGTTATCCTAGTCAATCGAATCCGTGATTACCAACCTTTGTGGTGGTTGTGACGGCATGTGGGGAGTCGATGGGAGGTTTGGGTTTGGTCGGCCTTGTTGTCGTGTCGGGACTGGGGATAGCCGATGTTGGCGTGAACGACCGTAGTGGTGGTGGTCGTGATCGTCGAGAAACACGGCGAGTTGTGGGGGCAACGCGCGACGCGGTCTCGGGACAACAAGGCGAGAGTAGTGGTGGAGCTTATGGTGTGATGACGCCGTGGAGGTTCGGTTCTGTTTTGGTGGAGAGAGACGATCGGCGGCGGTGTTGACATGGTGTGGAGGTATCGCGCAAGGATTGTCAATCGGTGAGGTTACAACGTGGTGTTGATGGAGTTTGGTGGCGGTGGAGTTCAGTGGAGGTGGCGTCGACGTGGGTTTTCCTTGGCGGTGTGACCGAAGTGTCGGGTAAGGAGTGGCGATGTCGAGGTTGGCGTCGGAGGGTGCTCACGTCTATTTGGTCAACGTTCATGGAATTTTAGAAGCTGACATGCATTGCAGAGCTTGGAGAAGAAGACCATACATGGGGGGGGGGTGGGCTAGTTAAGGGGTTTCTTTTGGTTTAGTTAATTTTGGTTAATTTAATAATTTAATATTAAATATTAATATTTTTATATTATATTAAATATTATTTTATTAGATATTAATATTTTATGTCCTTGGAATTTTTGGTAAATAGGTCAATAGGATTTCCGGAGGTTCTAGGAGACGTCATATTTTTCCCCAGACATATTCCGAAGATTTCGAGGTGAGTGCTTGCATGGTAGGACCATAGATAGTCGTAGGACTACGGATGGTGATGGTTGTTTGCGTTATTGATTGCGTTGTTGTTTGCGTTGATTACATGGGGTTGCATGTTATTTTATTATGGTGTTGTTTTAGCTAACAATGGTGTTTGTTAGTTGGTAGTTTATGCCTCATTCAGTATCTTTTATACTGAGGCATTTCATTATGTGATGCAGGTAAGGATTGAGTCGTGCTGGAGCTCCTAGGACCAAGGTTGGGAGATTGGATGACATGACCGAGTCCGGTGTCTTTTTATGTTGAATGTTTTATTTATTGCTGAATTGCTTTTGCTAGGTGGTTATAACCGTTTTTATTATTTGAGGTACATTTAAAGAATTGAATGGTTAAGTTGCTAGAAAATTTTAAAGATTGCCGGTTTGCGTGGTTTGTTGTGGTTTAGCCGATCCTAGTTTAGTGTTATCCATGATGGGGTGTTTCATGGAACATCCCACGAACACTGAGGAGGCAGCGGATGAATCGTCTTACAATACACTAAAGCCCATTGTTCCCTCCAATAATATTTTGAGCACAATTCATGCATTTTGAAATCCCTAGTTCTATCTTCCTTCTCTGTGTTAAAAATGTTAGCAGCTGCTGCATGAACACAAGGATACTTATCTATATTAAAACGATTGCAACTGCAAGTTCTCGATAACAACTCCATGGAAGAAGACCTCCCATCCCGCCCAATCACAATATATTCAAGTAAGAAGCTGTTTAGCTCAGACATGTTTAAGAACTTTGCCTTAGCACACGTTACATGCAATGTTTTCTCTAAAAGAGATACCAGTTTATGCGAGCTCGATCCACCAACAGAAGCCTTCCTATGCTTGAATTGGCCGGCATAATCTTTTTTTCAAAACAGATGCAACTAATCCTGTTGTGCCTTTCTTTCTATAAGAGCTTGTACTCGAACTAGTCCGAGAGCATGTATGGAATTTTGTGTAAGTTCTAATCGAGAAATATTCTGAATTTTTCAGTTTGCTAACTTATAAATGCCACTTACAACCGTCTTTTGCTTCACGACATTTTATAACGTATAACTTCGGTTTCGACTTCACTACAACAACCCCATAACAATTCAGATTAGAAGCTCTTTCAATTACATCTTTCACTATCCGTCTACCAGAAATTCTCGACCTACTACAAAATTTAAACCATCTTCCCATGCCTCTACTGATGTGATCCTGGGTAGAATCAAGTCCTAGGAAAAGCTCCAACAGGTTGCAAGAAGTCAAAATGGGGTTTAGGTTGCAGAAATGAGGGTTCTCGGGCATACGAGGGGGTCTGACACGAGGATGCTCGGTGTGGATCGTGGGTTATCAACGTGGATCGGGAATACGGGGTAGCGATGGACTTGGGAAATGAACAGGTAACGAACAGTTGGAAGCAAGAAAAGAAGCTCTGATTCTGTTGTGGGAAATCCATCTCGCTATAGTATAGGTGTAAGTCTATACCTAAGCCCCTGTGCAGGGGCTCGGCTCCCGAACCGTACGTGAGCTGCCTCGTACGACTCTTCCTAAGAACTTGAAGCCCCCTCTTCAGTAGAATTCCGAAGAAAGACTGTTGACAGCTGGTGGAGACATTTCTTTGGCCCCCGTCAAATCAAGGAAAGTCCTAGCCTTTCTTTACCGTCACGGGAGCGAGTAAGTATAGGAAAAAAACCATTCGACCAACTTGAGTTTTGGGTAGAAAGAAGGCGAGTTGATCTGCGAAGAAAGACAAATCAAAACGTTTATTTGAAGTTGTCGCGAGGTAACCCCCGAGGTACCCTCCCCTATCAATCGGTAATGAGTGGATTTCGTCCTGTGCCTAAAGCGGAGGGTGCCCATTGTTGAGTTATAGTCTTGACTTTAAGATATGGGATTTAGGCGGGAAACCTCAGCTGGAAACTCTGTCAAGAGAGGAGGAGTCGAGGGAAGAAGCTTATTCGCTTGAGGAGCATGAAACTTGATGATAAGCATAAACCGTAAGAGATCTTTGAATGTCTTCAAATGCCCCCGATAGCACCAATAGCATCCCTTCCAGTTCCCTTTATTAGTAAGTATAGCCATCACCAGGTCCGACGGATAAGTTATTAGGAATATGACAGAACGAACAAATAAAGCAAACAAGCAGTGGATACTTCCACTAGTTGGGTAGAAGGTGACAACGCTGTAATAATAATTGGGCCATGAGAGACCTTCTTAAGTATTGCAAAAGAAAGGGCCTGCTGATAGAGCTGGGCAAACGGCTTGGAGAAGGACTTCTGACAAGGCGGCTATCTTGATAGAAGCAATTCTCGGCCTTATGGCGGTGTGACCGTAGCGTAGGGAGTCGGGGAAATGTAGGCTAGTCAGCTTTATTGCCCCTTGCCTCTAAGTCTGTAGTTGAAAAAGGTTTCTCACTGAATGGGCTTCGTCGTGCTAGTTCTACTACTCCAGTTCCGGTGTGATCTATGCCTGTTAGACTGCCGGGCCGCCCCCGCAGCAAATTGTTGTGTGAAGGAATCAATATCTCGACATAAGCCAGGAGGCAGATCTTGTGCCACTCCGATTGGTTCTTCGCTTTCCTTTAGAATGAAAGTAGCTATGAAGCCCGTACCTACAACTTACTTTGTTTGATTCAAAAGACAAACAGCCGAAGGCCAGCTAAAGCGGTTGAGTAGAGGGCTAGAGAAAGGGTGGATCGTAGTGAGGAGGGGCTCTTGGTTGAGGGCGAAATGATAACCCAAGCCATGACAACACTAGAGTCTCATGTGACAGATCTGCAGCAAGAAAGGGAGGTGAGGTGAGATAGTCAATGAATGGGGTGGTAGATTCTGGCGCAGTGTCCATTGAGAAAGCGATTGTGACTCTGACCTTCTTATCGGCTGCGGGCCCCCAGCAGGAGGCCCGCACGATGGGCTATTAGCTCAGTGGTAGAGCGCGCCCCTGATTCGATGGGATCTTTGCTTTGGTCCTCGAGGTTCAAGTTTAGGCTTGGGGAACTTCCCGTCAAAAAAAATATATATATATTTTTAACTAGATTTGAAAAGATAACTAGATTTTTAAAACTTGTAATTAGCTGGACGCCGCACTCCTGACACCTAAAGGTGCTTTTTTCGCGTGCTGTATGGGAATTTCTCTCCTCTCCTTTCAGTCGAGTTCCTAAAGCCCCTCGACGCTGCCCTCTGGATCGGATATGTCGATCGGTCGAGGAATGTAAAGATGATCGGATGAGGATTGACGACGTGAAGTGGAATCGACACGACGATGTAAGACTTGATGATCGGCTACGTGGTTTGGAACGTGGTTCGACAACGTGGAGGGGAAGCGACACGATGATGGAAACACAGGATTGACTATATGGTTTGGTGACGATACGACGATGGAATCGCGATGGTTCGAAGTGACACTTCCAAGGGTTATAAATGACCCTTGGACTATTGAACTTGCTCGGGAGGGTTAAAACCCGACTTAGTGAACAAGAGATGGATCAAGTGAAACTTCCTAAGGATGATGAAGGAATCCTTAAGACTTTTGATGAACTTGCTAGGCGTGAGGATAAGGATCCGAACACAATAAGCAAGCGAAATGATCAAACAATGTAAAGAGATTTTTTTAGATAAAAGTTTGATAGATTGAAAAGAAGAACACATGCGGTTACATAAAGGGTTCAATGCATGAAACTTAACAACATTCAACTCTTGGAATTCTACAATCATTAAACCATAAATTTGAATGCTTTGACTGATCTTTGAATGCATTGCCGTGGCTTGGAGAAGAAGAAGATGGGCTTGGGTTTATCAAGAGGCTTTGGAAAAGTGATGAGGCCTTGTCTCATTAAAAACCTTATTTGGAAAACCCATTGGGATAAAACCAAACGAAGGGAAAAAGCGTACAAGTCTCACCACCTCTCTTGATAAACATTTGGGTAGCTTGTATCACAACCAATGTGGTTGGATTAGCATTACCTAAATTGCCCGGTATAGTGTTGAGGAGATGTTGCAAAGTGGTCTTAAGCTTAGCTTGTTTGGATCGAGTGATGGGCCAAGGGGAATGTGCAAATCTTCATGTCCTTGCTCGGGTACAAGCTGCCGCCCTTGATCCTCGTGGTCCTCCTCATCCTCGAGTAGTTCCGGTTCAAGTTCCTTGCTAGGCATAATCTCATCATCCACAATCGGACATTCTCTTACACCATTCTCAACATTGTCATGCCTACTAGAGCTACCCATATCAATATCAAAATCGTTTTCACAATCTCCAATATCAACATTCTCCATTGGCTCATCTACTTGTTCTGCCTCATGTTCTTGTTCTGCTTCTTGTTCTTCTTCAGGTTGTTCGACGCATTCATATATATTTATCATACAACACCATCACTAACTATACATTTATCTATACCACCTGAAAGCAACATTTCATTACTCATAACACTTGAACTTGGCTCGGTCCATTGATCCTTTGAGGTATCTTTCATGAGTTCCACATGCAAAACACTTTTACACACTTTTACACAAAGAATTAGAAAAATATGTACATCATCATCATCCCAGATAAATGTCGGTCTCCTAGATTGCATTGAAGATGAAATGTAACTCAATCTCAGCTGCATCGTACCATCAACTACCATAATCTTCTTCTGTATCCTATCGATTAACAAAGAATAAGTCATCTTATCGATCGATGTCTTAAATAATAAGCCATAAGTTTGACCATTATCTTTTGCTATTTATTCATATTCCCCAGAACCTTCAATCCTTGAATAGTACCCCCATAATCAAAATGTAGAATTGTGCGACAAGTGTTGTTCATCATTGTCCCTGAATAGAATAAAAATAATATTAGTTATTTTCAGTTATACCAGTTTGCACCAGTTGTACTAAATCGAGAAACTGGATTTGTTTTGACCAAATCTATTAATCTAGCTATGATTCATTGTAAATCAAACACTATAATCAACCAATTACTAACCCAATCTCCTAATCAACTCACTCTAACCCAATCTCCTAATCAACTCACTCTAACCCAATGTGCAGGCAAGTACGTAATTTTTAAGCAAATAGTTGAAATCTTAATTGAAAATAAACATCCGATTTTACAACTTATAACTTTCTTTTAACACAAAATAAACTCACAGACACGTCTAATTAGATGAAATACAGATAAAACTATAAGCATTTACCTTAATTTTTAAGTTTGAAACTCCACCATCAATGGTGTTCGACGGTGGAGGTGCCATCGTCAACGAAGAAGAATGGGCGTGAATTGGGGTTTTTTTTTCTTTTTTGTTTTTTTTTTTAATGTTTGTAAGACCAAAATCGTTATCACACATTACTCACAAGGTCAGTGGGGGTATTCCCATATTGACTCAAATGGAGAGGTGTAGTAACAAAAGGTTTTCAGGGAAAAGGACATTTGAGATTAACACCCGACGAAGCTTCTGTTCGGCTCAAATTAGGGTTACACATGTCTCACACGTGGCTGTCTTTGGTGATTTGCTGTCACCTTTGTTGGGCCACTTTGGGCTTACTATCTTATGTTGTAATTCTAATTTTAAAAAGCTCCCTTTGTACTTTTGGGCTTTAAGCCCTTTGAAATGCATATTTGGTTGACAAAAAAAAAAACGTAATTGTATATGTATATATCTTTATATTTAATTGCAAATGTAATTTTCTTTATTTGAATTGTAATTTTTCCTTATGCAAGGATGTGTTCCGCGAAATATGTTTGGATATATTTATCGACTCATGATGATGAGATTCTTGCAGAGAAAGAAAAAGTTGATGGTCTTAATTAATAAATCATAATATGGATTTTGATATGATCAAAGTGATATAGGAAACGAAGGGAAGAAGTAAAATGGGAAAGACTTGGTTTCAAAGAGAAGGTTTGATAAGAAGCAGAAACTTTGTCTAAGTTGACGATTAAAGAAGAGGGGAAAATGACCACATGTACGCTCAAGATTAATTCTGGGAAAGAAGAGTTTGTTACATTGTATAAAGCAAGCTGCTATACACTCCAGAGCATCATCAGATATTTTGTGAATTGTGTTTTCGCTTGTTCCTTTCCTTCTCTTCTTTTCATATCCACCATTGTTAAAGTTCTCATTGAGCTTGGCAAGAGTGAGTCGTCTCTTTGTTTTACTTGAACATTGATTCGAATTGGTGAATAACAAAGTGTGATTCATGTTTACAATTGAATTAGAGAAAGTGCGATTTAATTGTATTACAAAGTCATATTTCATTGTAAACCTAAGATCGATCAGACCCTAATTCGATTAGGGTATGTTTTATTATATATTGGATGTGTGTTATCTTAAATGGTTTAATAAATTATATTAGGGATAATAATAAATGTTATAAATACTAGAAAATTGATAATTCTAATTGGATTAGAATTTTTAAATTTAATTTGATTAATTGTTTTCAGTTATCAAAAACTGAAAATATTGTTCAATTAAAACATATTAGATAAGTATGATTTAATTTAATTCTGTTTAAATAATTTGTATTAGATATAAATTTTAAACAAAATATAATTTGGACAATATATAGTTCCTTATATTAATATCAAGTATTTTTGATATCTTCCCAATCTCAATTGTCAAGGCTTGTTTCATTGTGTGATGGGTCTACCAAGTAGGGTGTCCATGATTACATAAGTGAGGCAGATGGTAATCGTTACCATATGAGTAAAAGATTGGTTTACTTGACTAAGCTGTCAAAACGGTGTTGGGCTTAGAGATATAGGGTTGGATAAGACATAAAATGTCATCCACAACCAAGAGTTATATTGGATATAATTAGCACAGACGTTGCTTACCTAAATAGCTAAACATTCAGGCGATGAGCCAAAGCTCACATGAATTTTAGTGAAATAAGGATCTTGGAACACTACACTCATTTGAGGAATATTGTTTTGAGTTAGTGTGAGTTTCTCAATAGTTGAGAATTCTCGAATTTCTGAACATCATCTTAATTTCACTATTCTTTCCTGACACTAATGTCAAATCCTCATAAGTCCTTTCCATTGTGAAGTGTGTCCTTAAGAAGGGAAATTGCATGGATCAAACATCCTCCAATTGTATTGAAATCTGAATCTCTTAAAAAGTTCAAGGAGTTTCAGAATGAAATATAAATCAACTTGGTAAAATTTATGCTCTTTGATTAGATCATTGAGGAGAAAAATTAAGCCGAGTTGTTAGTGATCATCTTAGACAGCATGAAATGTATATAGTTTGATAGATGATGAGTCACCGAGATCTTCCATGATCTTTTTAGAGATATTGAGTTATGCTCTAGAAATGTATGCTAAAGGTATATCCATCAAGTTCAGTTAGAAGACACCATATGAGATGTGGATTGGAAAAGTTCCTAAAATGTTTTTTTTTTTAATTTGGGGTTATGAAGCTTACGTGAAACGATTGTTTAATGATAAGCTTGTACCCAATTGCTACTTTTTAGGTTATCCCAAAGATACCAAAGGTTATTACCTTAGTTATCCCACTAAGAACGAAGTGTTTGTTGCTCAGAATAATGCCTTTTTGAAAATAAAGTTTATTTTAAAAGAAAATCGTGGGAGTAAAGTACTACTCGAAGAAGTTCGAGAATTACAGGATGTTAAAACTTTAGGAGAATACATAAACTGAATCTACGAAGAGTCGTAGAATGCAGACCTGTAGAACCTAAGGTATGTTAGTCCGATACTAGTCATCATGAACCTAATTGATTTGGGGATAGAGTGATGGATCATCATAATCTATTGATTAGAGAAAATGATGAACCTACTTTATATGAGGAAGCAGTGATGGACCCTATTCTAGTAAATGGTTAAAGGCCATGGAATCCAAAAGGGGAATGATGCGTTTACAAGAAGACTAGTGGTAGAGCATATACATTTTGGCATTATATGTAGATGACATATTGCTTATTAGAAATAACTTCTTTTGTTACAGTCTATTAAAGACATGATAGAAGCCGATATTTCTTGGAATAAGAATCTATAAAGATAGATACAATGAACTTATGAAGATAAGTTTAATAAGATAAGACACTTATAAAGATAAGTTGTTTATGTTTACCGTACATGATTCCAAGAAGTTTTCTATCAACTCTATGGCAAACCCCTTAGCAAGACTCACTATCTTTGACACATGATGAGCAGGAGTGGACGAGAAGTGTCCCGTATGGTTTGGCCATGTGATCTCTCATGTATGTCATGCTCTAATGGCATCCAAATTTTGCATGTGTTTTGATCATGGCTAGTGAATGCCAATCTGGTCGAATGAGAGTCATTGGATTAGAATTAAAATCATCCCTAAGTACTTGAGAAGAACTAGAGATGTGTTCTTAATTTATAAAGGAAGTGACGAATTATTGTAAGTGACTTCAAAGATGGATTTACGTGATTCAGATCACAATGTAGATTTATCTTTGAAATAAATGGATGATGCAAATGTTGATCATCTTCTAACAAACATTTTTAGTAGTATAAGTATGAAAGTCAAATTGCTACTAAGATTACTAAATCTTTAAACTGTGATCTTGATTCTAGTGGGAGGTTTGTTTTATTAATTGATGTTCAGGTAAACATAGACTTTACTATGTTTCCATATATTGTTTGATTATTGGATAATTAAATAATAGTCCCCAAATATTTTATGTCATTCTTATAGGTCATCAAGTATGTGACTTGATCATGAAACCCTATAAGTGAAAGATGATATAAATTATTAAGGTCCCTAGTCACGGTTATTAAAATGGGACATTAATAACTGTTAGTGACTAGTATGTGAGGTGACTGATTACTAAGTTTCGTGGAGTCATTGATATGTAGTATTAAAGTCAATCACATATATATGTGTCGGAGAACACAGTATTAGAGTGACCCGCTATGAGAACTCTACAAGATTGTTATATGAGTGTCATAAGAGTTTCTCATCACAACTATAGAGTATAGTCCTTTGACCTGAGTTCGTCATGATTTCTTATATATGTATTAATTCGCTTTGATTCTATCAAACGTCAGCTGTAAAAAAAGGTGATTATAAAGACAATAATTGGGTGCTTTATTAACTGTGTAAGGAATAGGGATGAAACAAGATGGGATTTGTCCCTCCTATAGAATGGGAGATAAATATCTTTGGGCCTATCGAAGATTTGATACTAAAAATGCATGGCCGCGCTCAATCAAGGTGAATGTCAGTCGTTTGTTTGATGAGTATAAATCGGAGTTCGATTGTAACATCCCGGTTTCTAAGAAGAGGTTAAGAGATTTGATTTGGCTACATATATCACCAAAGTGCACTTATCTTGTCTCTCACTCCTCTAGTTACAACTCCAGAGATAAGCTTGCTTGGGCTAGAGTACTACTAGAAAGGGTGAACTATCGGGAAGTGATTTCCTGTACTGTGTGAGTGAGGTAAAAATATGGGGAAAGATCATGTGGTGATTTGTAGGGATAGTAACAAGTCTTTAGAGCCTCGAGAGATAACAAACCGGCCGTCGGACGAAGGCGGGCCCACAGGCCTAGAGAGGGCATGGGGCTCAAGGGCCCAGAGAGGACGTGGGGGACCCATAGACGGTGGCGAAGGGGGAGTTACTTTGATAAACGTGATCTGGTTTGATAAAGATGACACTGTTTTTTTCCTTATGCTAAGATAGACATATAGAGACGAAGGGATTATAGAAATGGATGATTCCAGTACAAGTGGGAGATTGTTGGAAAGTCCTAAAACCATTTGTACTTTACTCTAGTCAAGTTGTAATGTCAAGGTTTGATATTCGTATGATATTAGGTAGTTATAATGTTTTGCTAGAAGCCGCTTATAATTTTATGGGTTTAAAAGCCTATTGCTAATATTATACGAACCTACAGGGTCACACACCTAAGCAGACTATATTAAATATATAATTGGGTTTAATTAGATTATACCAATGTTGGGTTTGTATGTCTTATATATATAAGGTATATCTAAGAAATAATATACTCCCTCCGTTTCATAATATAAGGTGTTTAGAGGGTTTTTTTTTATATTTCAAAATATAAGGTGTTCTCACATTCTCACATTTCTATTTCTATGTAACTTTTTATTGACTAATAGTAATCTGCAGTTTTTTTAATTGTCTAAATTTTTTTTGTTTATATATTAAATAAAAAATTTTATTTATAACAAAAGTAACTTCTTAATATGCGTGTTTTCTACAAAATACTTTATATTATGAAACGGAGTGAGTATATATATACACACACGACTAAAAGGGCCAAATCCAATTAGGATTTGGATTATGTCAGCCCATGTGAATCCTAAAGTGTTAGGGTTTTCGGTAGTGTATATATATAGTTATAACAAAAGGGTAGAAATTAATTAAATTTATCTTCTCTCTCGTTGAAAAAATTATTGACTCAGATTGTCGAGTAATAAGCTGTAGCCACAATTTGCTTGTGTGACAAGTTAAATCAACCCAAAATTTAAACATGATGATCCGTTTGATAGATCCGAGAAGTGTTCTCGGCATTATTAGCATACTTCATCTGATCTAGTTTGTGTGCGTGTGGATACCGGTAGAGGCACAACACTTGGGGTGCTCAAATAACCTCATCACGAGGTAACCGGGCCGAAATCTTCAGTCCTCACTGTCCTTCCTCTGTTACTCCGCTGGAGATTGCCACCCTCCGAAAAGTTTCAAGGGTGTCTCCCAACATTTCCTTAAAGATTCCAGTCGGTGCAGAATCGCGGGAGACAATCAGATCTGGCTATTACTGCGCTTACACCCAGTTATTTACGCCGAATTCTACTCAACTTGCTGAGTCACTTGAACCTAGTGTTTTCTCAGATGATGCCGAATTTTGTGTGCTTGGTCTTGGGGCTCGCCACTGATACACAGAGTTTTAACCGAAATAAATTCTGCAAGTGCACAGACAATCGCAGTAGCATATAAGGGATCGAATCCACATAGACCAAGGTTACACTATGAAATTATGAGATTTGTAAATAAAGCTAAGACAAAATATGTGATTGGTTTCGAAACAGAATTGCAGGTAAATAAAAGCGGTGTAAACTCAATAAAGAAAAGCACTAGATCAGGATAATTCGCAGGTGATTCAGAGATAAAGACTTAGCAACTATTCAGGATCTAATTCAGCAAAGGTCCAGAACTCAAACAAAAAAGTAAGACCAACCCACTCTCGTGGCGACGACAACTTTATCTAACAACCTAAATACCTAAACTCTCGCTTAGACCTAGAGATGCAGATAAGCATTAACGAATGGGTTCAATATGTTCACAACCAGCCACACCAACTCTCGTCACCTACGTCTGATTGCTCACCAATGTCTTTTCTAGCAACCTAAAACACTCTTGCGAATAGGTTTAACCTAAAATCATAAACTAAGTGATCAGTTTAGCTTAAGCATTAAATTCAACTAGAGGTGAAGACAGTATGTATTTATGCATCCTATTTGTGCCAAGTTAAATCATCTCATGAACACCTTTGAAAAACTCTAATCTAGTTAATGAACTACTCAGACATGGAAGAAGAAAATATAGCAATGAAATAAAAGGAATTCATGAATAAATACTGAAAAGTAACAAGATTCAGAATTCTTCTCAAAACAAAGTATGGATGATCTCCAATTCTAAGCAATCGAAAACAAGGCAGATGGGATTAAAAGCTAGGCGATGGCGACAAAGGGGAGAGGGAGAGAATCTTCAAGCAGCTTCTGACTTTTCTCCAAGGAAAGAGACGTGTCTTTTAAGAAAGACTACTGACCTATTTAATCACGCCAAAATTAGGTCAACTGAGGCTCCTTAATTTTCTCTGGCGGCGGAACATGTGCTCCACTAGATGCTCCGTTGGGTGCTCGCGTGTAAATTCAGCCCTTTTGCTTCAAATCCACATCTTTTTGCTTCCAAAAGCCTGTTTAGCTCCAGTCCATCCAATCTATGCTCCAAGACTTCATTCTGACATGTTAAGACTCAAAAACGACTCGAAAGACACTAAAAATGACTAGAAAACATTAGTAAATATGGGCCAAAATCATCATATATCAGCCACCTTGGCGGTGGAAGGTGTTGCCCTCACCTTTCAAGATATCCTCCGATTAGTGACCGTGAGGCCAAATCGAGTTTGGGGATTATCGACGGGCTTTCAAACAGAGATGATTGGCGTAAAAATGCATATTCTTTGAGATTAGCCCACTTACCCTCAGAGACTACGGACTACTTCCGACCAGATGGACCAAAGTTGCCAGTTAGACTTTGGTCTAGGATCGGGTGTATAATCTTAGCTGTGTCATTTGTGGAAACTTTGTGTTGGCGGACTCACCTCCTTTGTTTTGTTTTACGATACTCTAGGCAGAGTTAAAGCAGACGACGCATTTCAGAGCCTTACTAACAACCTTCATAACGGGCTAACGAACAGGGCAAGTTTTGATAGATCTCGTATATTCCGTTCTCTGGGCCCGTTTTACGTGGATTAGACTCTGGCTCCTCTTCACATTATTGGACTGTCTAGTAAGTACACTCTTTTTTTGTTTTCACTCAAGTGCCTTAAGTTATCGTTGGAAGTAATCGTTTGCTTAACTCCCTTAGCTTAGGTTTTACCTCCCTCACTTAGCTCATGAGAAAGTACATCAGCGAACATGTCACGAAGACAAACTTTCCATCGTAACGCTAACGCTCAATCTGACAGCCCACGCCGAGTTCGTTCTTGCAAAATTGCTGCTGCTTTATCCGATGTTTGGGGTTTTGTTAACCCAATTGTGTCCATCACTCCAGCTACTGGAGAGACCATTACTGTGGCATCTGCCGGGCTTCAGCATATCTCCGGGTTCAGCCCGTTGCGGGCGCCACCAGTGTTTTGCCAACGGCGATTGCTGTGAGCTCCAACAGATCAGGTGAGAACTCTGATCTGCACCTCCAAGCTAAGAGACTTCATACTGGGCAAATTCCTCCTCGCGATAAAGAACCGGTCCCGGTCCCGCAGAATCTGGTTATTGTTCTCTCTCAAAAGAATGAGCAGCAAGTAAACCCTTTGCGAGCAAACTCCTTGTCCAATGGCGCGACCTCGAACCGGACTTATTATTGGAAGTTCAAGCACACTCGTGATGTCCAGTGACTAGCGATCCTGCAAGCATGGCTATGCTTGCGAGGCATTTCAACTCCGCTGGTTGCTTGATTCCGTCAATGCAGAATATGGTTTTCCGTGATGAATACACAGACATGGTTTAGGCTTACGGCCTGATAAGTCTTCTTCTAATCTAATTTAACTTGTATGTTTCCTTGTTCCCTAACATTCTGTTTTTCTTTTTTTTTAGGTGATGGCAGATGTGAATCGCTTGGTGGGTTCGTGTGAGAGGACGCTCTCACAATGCCCTTGGGCTGAGGAGCTGGGTGATTTGCAGAAGGTGATGAAGGAGATGACTAACCAAGTCTGGGTCATGGAAGCTTGAGATCGTTCAAGGGAAGTTGATGCAAGCCGAGATACTCGGGATAACAGCAAAGAGAAGTTTCATAAGGCGATGGATCAACTTTTTGCCCTTCGAGATGAGAAGGCTGTTCTGGAGGCCTGGGTTGCTAAACTTAATGAAGAGAAGCTTCCTCTTCAGACCCCGTGGAACGAGGAGATGCACAAGGCGATTAGAGCCGGTAAACGGGAGGTCGCTGATGGGTATCTCGCCTTACTGACCCAAATCAAGGACAAGATCGAGAGGAAAAAGAGCGAGGCTGACAAAGAGATACAACTGCGAGAGGTAAGAAAGGAACCTCAGATGCTGGACACGATTATCCAGAAAGAAATTACTGACCTTGACGCCGAGGGAGAGAAGCTGAAGACGCTCAAGGAGCAGTATACAGCTAAAGTCTTGGATTTTTCTGTCCGAAAACAAGCTCTTCCTCAGATTTTGGTGGATTCTGTGATGATGAAGGACCCTGAGACCATGGTGGCTAGAGTGACGGATCTGTACACCTCAAACTCTGCCGCGATTGAGGAGGATGCAGGTCGTGGCTAGCAGTTGTGCTTGATTCTCTCTTATCTCCTTTAGCTTTGTTTTGTTTTTTTTTCCTTTTTGTTTCTTGTTTGAACCAGTACCTGGAAGGGTTTTAATCCGTTTCCTACTTTTATTCGGTGCCCGGGAGGGTTTTTATCCTTAATAATAATATCCTGAAGGCTTTTTGCTTTTTTTTTTTTTTTTGAACCGAATCATTTGAAGTCTGTTTAGATCGCTCCATATTTTCCAAACGTTTGGGATAGAGATGCTGTGATCTTTACTATCTTTTCCGTATTTGATTACGATTCGTCAGCTTTCAAAGCTTTTTTTAAGCTTTTATGACTTGTTGTTGGATATGGGTCTTTCGAGCTTTTGTTTGAGAGCGGATTAAAGTTGGGTGAGATGGTTGCATTTCGTGATGAGGTATTATTGAAGGCGCTGTTTGATAATGTTTCCCGAATGGACAATTTGGAGGTCGGTGAATTGTAGCTCGTTTTGAGACCATGAGTTTAATTTTCTTTGACTCGTTATCAGAGGTGTACGTTGGGGATTTCCATATTTTTGTTTTTTACTGGAGTGAAGCGTTTAGAAGTCGTAGTTGTTAAATTTGTTTAGTGATTGGAAATTGCCCTTTTCCTGACTAGTTGTCATTGGGGGCTGTTTAGAGGTTGTGATTGCTGGATTGTTTAGAGATCGTCAGTTGCGCTTTTTTTCTTATGATTGTCTTGGGTATACGGATTATTTCCGAACTAACGTGCGGGAATTGCCCGTTTGAGGGTATCAGTTATAACTAGAGTAAGTTTTAAGAAAACAAATTTTATTTTACTGCGTGGTACTTTACACAAGATGTGAGAAAATGATAGGGTAGACTAGGTACTTCCGCACACCTTCTACCGGGTTCCTTGGTCTTAGGGGTTCCTCTCTGGTGTCCGCCTAGGATAAGAATTTCGTTAGATGTGGATGACTGTACTCTTGGGGGGAGCTGCCTACGTACCACGTCAAGGGATCAAGTCACATGTAGTTCGATTATTTAAGTGCTCAGTGGGAATACTTTTTTAAGTTCATGGCATTACATGATCAGATTTATGGCATTATGTTTAGTTTTTGAGCTTATACACGCCGTTGCGTCTTATTTCACCTACCGCAAATCTTGTTATTCTTTCAAATGTTTTTCTCAAAGCTAAGTCTTCTACAGCGAATCTTCTTATTCTTACTTTAGAATTATAAAATCTTGCGTTAGTTCATTGATAGTTTTTTATGCGGATTAACGCTTGGTCCCTCTTTTCGTTAATTACGTCGATGTTGTCTTCGAGCATTTGGTTGTTTAGCTGCTCGTTTTCTAGAAATAATTCCCCCCTTAAGCTCGAGACTTTTGTTTCGGCGGGGACTATCACTTCTATGCCATATGCTAGGGAGAATGGGGTCTCCTGGGTTCCTTTTCGCGGGATGGTACGACATGTCTATAATACTCCAGGTACTTTGTAGCTCCACAGGTTCTTTTTATCATCCAATCTTTTTTTAATGTTTTCCAATATGGATTTATTTGCGGCTTTGGCCTGCTCGTTTCCCTGGGGTGTTGTGACTTTGTTAATCGTATTTTCCATTTATGGCAGAAGTCTTCAATTAATTACGAAGTAAATTGGGTTCCGTTATCTGTAATGATCTCGTATAGTACTCCTTGTCAACATATGGTGTTTTGCCAAAGAAAATCTTTGACTTGATTCTCGGTAATGATCTGTAGAGCATCTGCTTTGATCCAATTGGTGAAGTAGTCGGTTAACACCAAGAGGAAACGAGCTTTTTTAACTCCCATTTTTTTTTAATTGGTCCTACTATGTCCATCGACCATCTCGTAAAAGGATATGGGGATGAGATCGAGGATAGTGCTTCGGTTGGCTGATAGATCCTTGGCGTGTGCCTTTGAAACTTTTCACAGCGGGCTGCATACAGCTTGCAATCTATTACCTTGCTCGGCTAGAAACATCCTTGTCTTTTGATTCGCAGGCTAAAGATCGCCCTCCTAAGTGATTCCCACAGGTTCCTTCGTGGATGTCGTTCGTTACGTAGGTTACCTCGTTTCTGTACAGGGAGGAAAAGTATGGGCCGGATATGCTTCCTTTGTAAAGTTTATCGTTGATGATACAGTATCTTGCGCTCTGGGCTTTTAGTTTGCAAGCTTGCCATTTTTCCGACGGGGTAGTTCCGTGTTAGATGTATTCTTTGATTGGGATTCGCTGGTCTAGTTTTCAATCTCGGGCTCCTTGGCCTCATTGTTTGCTAGCGGAGTGACGTTTGTTTCGCTCTGGACTTCCGACGGTGTTTCGATATTATCAATTGACATGATTTCGAGGTTAGATGTTTCAGCGGGTGCTGCTGCAGCTTCGAAAGATGTTGGATTCTTTCTGATTCTGTCTATACACATCTTCTCTATCCCTTCGAACGGGATAATTCTTTTTAACAGCGGGTCTAATGTCAATGCGAGGGCTGCTAATGCGTTCTCTGAGGAGTTCTCTCCCTGAGGAATTCATAGCAGCTCAAAGTTTTTAAATGGCTTTGCTAATTCTTTTACAACGTTAAGGTATGCTCCATCCGCTCATCCCTGGTTTCGTATTCTCCGCTAAATTGGCTGGTTACGAGTTGCAAGTCGCTGTGACCTATTAATGATTCGATACGCAGTGGGCTGGCTAGTTTCAGACCAGCAATGAGGGCTTCGTATTCTGATTCGTTGAGCCCTCGAATCCTAAATGGAACAACTGTTCAAGGACTTTGCAGGTAGGTGATTTGAGAATAATTGCGACTCCAAACCCATGCTTGGAGCCTGATCTGCCGACGTACAGTTTCCAAACGCCAACATCGTTTTTGATTTGCGATTCAGGTTTTAGTTCGATGATGAAGTCAGCTAACACCTGTGCTTTCAGCGATGTGCAAGGTCTATATTCGATACCGTACTCGCTTAATTTGATAGCCCACTTGACACAGGCTTTTTGCTTACGTAAAAAATGGATTTCTGTTCGTTTTTCTCTTCGCAGACGAATACGCCATTGGTGGCTGCTGTGGACTTTGCGACGTAAAGGTACAATATTTCCCCCTCCTTAGGTTTTGATTATATGGGGGGTTTAGGTACGTAAGTTTTTAATTTTGGCAGTGCTTGCTCAACTAATTGTTTGAGAGGAATGTTTTGTTTCCTTTCAATATATTGTAAAACGGGAGGCATTTATATGTACATCGGGATATGAATCGATTTAGGGCTCCTATTCGCCCTCACAATCCTTAAACTTCCCTTGTAGTGTTTAGGGATGGCACTTCTATAAACGTGGTGATCTGCTTCAGGTTAGCTTCAATTCCGTGTTTGGTTATGGGGTAGCGCAGGAATTCTCTGGAGGCTATGCCGAACATGCACTTCGTAAGGTTGAGCTTCATCTCATATTATTGAGGATATCAAAGCATTCTTTCAGTTGGGCTACGTGGTGTTGCTCGTTTGTGGATTTTACTAGCATATCGTCTATATAGAGTTCCATGGTTTTTCCGATCTGTTTAGCGAACATTTTGTTCACTAGGAGCTGATATGTAGCTCCTGCGTTTTTCAGGCTGAAAGACATGAATTTGTGGTAGTAGATTCCTTTTTCGGTGACGAATGCCGTTTTTTAGTGATCTTCCGGGTTCATTTGTATTTGGTTATACCCCGAGAAAGCGTCCATGAATGATGGGAGCTGGTGTCCTGCGGTTGCCTCAACCAGGCGATCTATATGGTAACGAGAAGCTATCTTTGGGACACACTTTATTCAGGTTGGTAAAATCAATGCATAACGCTATTTTCCGTTTTTCTTTTTTACGATGACTGGGTTAGCCAACCACTTCGGATAATGGAGTTCTCTGATGGATCCGATTTTAAGGAGTCGGTCTACTTCATCATTAACAGGTTTGACTCGTTCATTGCCCAGCTTTCGTCTCTTTGTTTTACTGGTTTTATGGTGGGATCGACGTGTAGCTCGTGTGATGTTAATTGGAGACTAATCCCTCGTATGTCGTATGTGGACCATGCAAACGTTTTATGTTTTGTGCGAGAAAGGCTATTAGCTCATCTCTAATCATTTTTTTGTGAGGTCTTCTTCTATATTAATGCATCGGTCTGGAAATTCAGGATCTAAGCATACTTAGGTGACAAGATCATTTTGGGGTTCATGCATGCCAGAATCGTTACCTCGGCTCAACTTTTTTCTGTAATTGCTATGCTGGTGATTCTTTGGTCTGCTTAAAGCTGCCTAAGTAATAAATTCTTGAGGCTTTTTGGCTTCCTCGTATTGTTTGGATTCCTTTAGGAGTGGGGAATTAAATGTACTGGTGGTACATAGAAGTGACCGCTAACTGGTTATTGCTTTGTTCGGAGTTGGTGTGGCTGGGAGATCTAGATCTCGAGTTATCGTTTTATACTCTATGCCATTGGTGCGGACGCTCACTGCTAGGAGGGGGTGGCCGTATAATCGGTCTTTCGACACGTGATGGGTTATCTCAACAGTCTGAGTTACATGGTCTGGTAGACGTCGATCCGTCTGGAGGAAGTACTCCAGTGGAGTTTTGAAGGTCGGTGGTTGGTGGAGCCGTTTGTTCGTTCTATTCGTTGATCGGAGATTGTTATCCCGATCTGATAACGTTGTTGTTTTGTGATTCCATTTTAGTGAATGTTAATTTTCTTTTCTCGATTTACAGCGAAAGAAAAAGAGGTCTTACACTATCAGTTCCCCACAGGCGGCACCCAATGTGAGAGCTGAATTTCACTCCTAGTGTTTTAACAAGGGTTTTTAGTAAGGAAGTAGATTGTGATAATTTCTTGGAATTGAAGTTTTAACTGAGAAAAGGAGATGCTAAATGAAGATGATTTTATTGATCTTTGTGAATTGAAATAAGAATTACAGAAAAAGAGCTCGATAATAAGCTCGAGAGTTTAATACTAGTCTTAATATTTTGGTTTGATCTCATTTCTTCCTTTCTCCCGAGCTGCTTTTATAGCGAACTGCCCACTTCACCTGCTTCCGCTTTCCTCGAAGTAGTTCCTTTAACCTCAGTGATTTGCTCCTCGATCTCTGCAACTATCTTCAAGCGGTTGTTCCAAATTCTTATTCTAGCTCGAACCGAGCTTCCAAATATCTCCTTGGTTTGTCGTGGGCTGCCTTGGCTTACTGGGCCTGATAATTCATATCCAAGCCTGCTAAAGCCCTAGCCCCAGTCGGGGTGGATTCCATCTCCAAAAAATACCAAGCTCATGTCCACTGCCGGACCCACCTGAACATTATGGCTGCATTTGAGCATCCGTCTCAGCGACTTCTCCAAACAAGATAAGTTACTCTAATCATTATTTACCCTATATTCATAATTATTCTAGGCACACATAGGTTTCGCTAGTCTGTCTACATACTTAAGTCAAGTTCAAACTCAAACAACCTTTCACCAATCTTAAATTATGTTTCTAATGTAAGCCGAATATCCACTTCGCATTTAGTCGAGTCAAATCTCGGGTTGAAGATAAGCCAAAGAAGAAGAACTCATTTCATGATGATTTCAACTATTATTGCAATGAAGATGGTCCAATCTCTAAAGAGGATGGGAATAAGGCAAGCCAATTCATTGTGTAGCAGAGATAATCAAGATTACTTGAGTTGTCCAACCCAAAAACATCGTCAAAATGCTTCAGAAGTACCTGTGACTGTCCAAGCTCATTGATGGCTGTTTTATTTCACCCAAAAGGCCAACAGTTCACCCAGAGGACTCACAGTTTTCCCAGCGGACTCCAAATTCCCCAGCAGAATCCCAGTTCACCCAGCGGGATCCCAGTTCACCCAAAAGGCTCATAGTTCGCCCAAAGGATCCTTGTTCGTCTGGGAATCTCCCATCTCATCAACAAGCATCTCTCATATCATCGATCAGTTAATAATCTCAGACGGTAGTGAGCTTTACATTTTCATGACGCAGAGATAGCTGGCGAGTATTGAGAAACAATTTGTCAAAAGAAGCCATTAGGCCTAATCGTCAGTAAATTGCTAAGGAAGATCGTCTCCAATCACTAATTATATTCGATCACTCATTGAGATAAGATTTCTCATAACAAAACAAGTCGCTATATCCTAGCCAAATGAGGCATAGCCGAGCTGAGTGAGAAACCAAGGAGCAGATAACCAAGACAAGAATAATGATGTCCGAGATGAGGGATAACCAAGTTGTCGCTTCTGATTTTGGCAAAATTTCTAGAAAGCTGGTGGAATCTAAGTGTTGAGTCCTATCTTCACAAATCTATATTCCATCTCACCAAGAATGTTCTGAGTCATAACTCTCGTGAAAATATATCCTCTTTGGTGGAATTTAAGTGTTGAATCTTGTCTTCACATATCTAGATTCTATCTAACCAAGATTTTTCCGAGAAATAATTCCCGGGAAAATATGTTTTCTTCGGTGGAATCTTAATGTTGAGTCCTATCTTCACAAATCTAGTTTCCAACTCTCAAATATTTTTCCGAGTCATAACTCTCGGGAAAATATGTTCTTTATGGTGGAATCTAAATGTTGAGTCTTATCTTCACAAATTTAGATTCCATCTCTCAAAGATCGTTACGAGTCATAACTCTCGGGAAAATATATTCCCTTTGGTAGAATCTAAGTGTTGAGTCCTATCTTCCCAAATCTAGATTCCATCTGACAAAGATTTTTCCGAGTCATAACTCTCGTGAAAATATATTTTCTTCAGTGGAATCTAAGTGTTGAGTCCGCTCTTGACAAAGTTAGATTCCATCTCACAGAATATTTTCCGAGTCATAACTCTCGGGAAATATATTCACTTCAATGGAATCTAAGTATTGAGTCCCCTCTTCACAAAGTTAGATTCCATCTCACAGAGTATTTTCTGATTCATAACTCTCGGGAAAATATATTGACTTTGGTGTAATCTAAGTGTTGAGTTTGCTCTTTACTAAATTAGATTCCATCTCAAAATAATTTTTTCCGAGTCATAACTCTCAGCAAATTATAATCATTTTCGTGGAATCTAGGTGTTAAGTTTGCTCTTCACTAAATTAGATTCCATCTCACAATGATTTTTCCGAGTCATCACTCTTAGAAAATATGTTAACTTTGGTGGAACCTAAGTATTGAGTTCGCTCTTCACTAAATTATATTCCATCTCACAGGAAACTTATTCACTCTCTCATATGGCAAACTTTACTTCAATATTGTTTGCAAGTACAGATTGGAGACTGTCTATTTCCATGTGATTTTTATTTTGTGGAGATGGCTAATGGATCACACATGCCATTGATTTTAGGAAGAACTTTCCTTGCTACTGCAGGAGCAGTTGTTGATTTTCCTAACAAAAGGATTGCCCTTAATCATGTCGACTATAATTTCTTTTACGATGCCATTCCAGAAGGCTCTGGCATGATCAGTCCAAAAGTTGTTGCAAAAGAAGATAAGAAAGCTAGTGACAAGTCGAGGTTAGAGCACTCCCATAACCGCGAAGTCAACAATATCTACACCGGGAACAACAATCTTCTTGCAAAGGATCCTAAGCCAATTGGTAGAAGAAAGCAACTACAGACAAAGGTGGTAGATGCAGATCCTCAAGTGACCTTGATTCCGATGAGACAAGCTGCTGATACCATCGAGTCCAAGCTGCAGTACGGAGACACATCAAGGCCTTTCTCTAAGGTTCGAGCAATCATCACTCCTGAGACAAAGGGACAAGCAGCCATAAATGAGATGATGAACAGGGTCCTAAGACTAAAGATGCTTGACCACAGTGAGGATGAATTCAGTTCCAAGGCCCCTTCTTCACATAAGGACACTTCTAAAGATTCTCAACAAGCCTAGAACATGACCAAGTCAAGCTAATGACTGAAAACAAGCGCTTGGTGGGAGGTAATCCCCCGGTAAGTCTGTATATATGTTTTTTTGAGTCTTGTTTTTCTAATTTTCACTCTTGTGGGTCTATTTCAGGATCCTTGTCATAATTTATCATCATTGGTGTCATCCATTCAGTTCTTCAAACACATGGGAAACCGATTTTTACGTCGGTGTTGATCGACACAATCTCCCTGTATCGGTCGACACCGACCCAAGGAATGTATAAGTATCCGATTTCTTCTTCTTTTTCTTTTCCTTCTTCTTCTTCTCCTTTAAAGTTGACTCACATGAATCCTAAAACTCAAAATTCAAAAATTCTTGTTTCTTCACCGATTTGGACCATTCAAGTGTCTAAACTCAATACATTTTCACCCTCATTCCATATTCATAACTCATTCATTCCAAATCCAAGATGTCTTCAAGGAGATCTTCGAGGAACAAGCGCACTTGCAGACAAGAGGTGGACACCTCGGATTCAGAGGTAGCACCCGATGTTCTCATCATCGCCACACCTAGGGACAAGTTTCAGGCCAATGCGCACATCCATTTTCCGTGGCCCAAGCTTGAGAGTAAGAAAATCAGGATGAGACGCCAGTAGGATAGTGATCCCAGGTCTGAAGCGAGCTGTCCCGAGTGCTTGCTTGGACTGATCTCTAAGGGTTGGGATAAGTACAACACATTGTTCTGTAATGCGTGGCAGAGCGTTGATATGAGACCTAAACGGTTGGAGGATAGGCTGACTATGATTGCTCTTGAGATCAAAGATGACATTGACCACATCCCCGGAATGATGGGTCTTGGTACTATGGGATACACTCATAACCTGTTGTTTCGGGATATGGTGAGACAGTTCTTGGCTACTTGTCATGTTTACTATGCCAATGAGAATGCCAAGGTAGCTCAAGAAGGACTAATCACTTTCATGTGTAAGGGAGTGCAATACCGGATCACTATTCCGGACTTGTGTGACTTAAACCATTTCAGAAGAGATGCTACTCAAGTCACATTGGACATTCAGTGGGACGACATCAAGACTCTATGGTCACACATTGAGAATGGAGAATATGATACCGCCTCTTCGAAGCAGACGGATGTCGTCATCGTGCCATTAGGTACATCCTCCGTCTCATTGCTAGCACAATCTTGTGCAAATCTGATCCTACCAAGGCGAGGAAGTTGGATCTCATGATCCTTTTGCTCTCTATTGGTCACATGCCGTAGAAACTTGGAGGTATGTCATGCCTAACACCAACCTTAATTTAGGAGCCGTCTTCGCGCATCACCTCACCTCACTCAAGACCAAGGCATTCCGCAAGAAGCAGTTAGAGCATGTTGGGAGTCTCTTGAGTCCAATCTTTAGCCATTTCGACATCATCTTCTCCAATGCATCTCGCAAGACTGATCATTAGCCATGGATCATGAGTATCTCAAGCATGTCACATGGATGAAACCCAACAACATATGGGTGTTTACTAATGAGGATGGACAGGTATGGAATGTGAAACTTCCCACTAGCTCTCTCAGTATCTGGCGTGATCACACGCGCCTTTACTTCACGCCCAGGGGATCGCTTCTTAGTCCAGGCTCGAGCCGCAAGATTCATCGTGGAGCTTCTTCTAGTGCTGAACCCTCCGCAGTAGAGGATGATTGTGCAGCCACCGCCTGGGACTTCAATTCCAAGTTCTGAGTTTCCTGAACCACCTATGGGTTATGCTTATGATGGTCCAGTGTTCAGGAGTATGTGGCAGCTCATCGCATCTGGTGTTACATGCGGAGGACCTACTCCGACTCAAAGATGCTCCCGCAGTCCTCCTCTTGACCACAACACACCCCGACCACTGATGAGGATTAGTTTTTTTTATTTTCTTCTTCTGTTTCACTTTGAGTCATTTTTCTTCTTGCTTTTGAGTCAGTTTGCCTTTTGATTTTGTTTGGAACTTGTTTAAACTTGTTTTGTTATGATATTTGCTTGCTACTTCACTTGTGTTTGTGTGATCCATCAGGTTAACTTGTGAGAAACGCAGTGAGTGGCAAGGATAGATGATTATGAGACTTCAATGTCTGAGTACGGACATTGTGTCTATCGACACAGCCCATGGGTGTCGATCGACACAGCCCATGGGTGTCGATCGACACAGCCCATGGGTGTCGATCGACACACACACAGATAAGGTCATGATTTCTATTATAACAATTCACTCTTGTTTCATTTTTATTTCTTTTTATAACCTTCCTTAGGCTTGATAACATTGGGGACATTGTTGTTTAAGTCTGGGGGAGGTAGTTACTAACTCTATTTATTATTTTGAGAGTCAAACCTAATTTTTTCAAAATTTCTGTTTTATTGAGTCAAAATTAGTCCAAAACTTTGATGGTACCGAGGAAACCACCACATTTTGCAGAACCTTAAGTGACCATTAATTCAACCCAGATTTGAATCCGAGACTAATGGAAAAATCAAAGGCTGATCTTGTTGATGCACTTTGGAGCTTTTAGTGGCTCGTAGCTGAGCAAATCAACTTGGAGACGAATCAGGGTGTTCTCGTTGATCGACACACCCCATTGGTGTTGATCGACATGGGTCACGACTATCAAACCAATCTGAGATTTTATCAAGTTTAAAGAATTACAAAGTTTCCCCAAGAGTTTTAATTATTTGCAATACAAGTCTTTTCCGTATTTTAGATATATCTAGGTTTTTAGAAGCCATAAAAGACTAAGTTTTGTTTTCTCAAGTTCTTGGAGAGATTTTGGAGTTAGCGAGCTTTGGAGAGAAGAATCAGAATTCACCTTGTAGAGAGAAGATTCTTAACTCTTTTTATACTCTTGATTTATTCTATGCAGTTATTCAGATCATGATTTGTGTTTCATTGATTATGTCTGCGTAATCCACTTGTTAGATCTAGGGTTTTCAAGGGTTATCATAATTGTTCTTCATCTAAATTTGAATATATACTAGATCTGGATTCATCACCTAGAATCTAGTGTCTTAGGATAATTAATATATATGAGAGTGTTATTGAAATCTTGAACTAATATTAGATTAGCAAAATAGCCTACTCGCAAAGAGATTTTGTTTAGGGATTTTATGAACATATCATACCTTACATTAATGCATCCTTGGTCATTAGAATTTACAAAGAGAATTGAAATTCTGTGATTGAAGTATAGTTATCATTGCAGCGAGAGTTGAGTGATCATATCATTGTGTTATGAGTTTAAGAACTGGTTATACATGTATCCTACATTGAACAACACCTAGTTCGCAATTCTGAGTATTCCCTAATTGAATTCCCTAGTTCTAGCTCTTTCTCTTATTGAACTTACACCCCGATCATCTTAGCCATTTACTTTTACATTGTTTTTACTTTTAATTCTTTTGTTGTTTAGGTTAATTCGAAATTGATATATCTATTGTGTGAAGCCCATAGTCCTTGTGGATTTGATCCCTAAGTACTACAGTGATATCTTAATTTGAGAAAGTGGCTCTAAGGGTAAATTTGAGCATATCAGTTTGCTCTGCGCAAAATTAGATTTCACCTCAAATAGTTTTTTCCGAGTCATAACTCTCGGGAAAATTTGTTCGCTTCAGTGGAATCTAAGTGTTGACTTTGCCCTTCACAAAGTTAAATTCCATCTCACATAGAGTTTTCCTATTCCTAACTCTCGGGAAAATATATTCACTTTGGTGGAATCTAAGTGTTGAGTCCACTTTTTACAAAGTTAGATTCCATCTCACCGAGTATTTTCTGAGTCATAACTCTCATGAAAATATATTCACTTTGGTGGAATCTAAAAGTTGAGTCCGCTCTTCACAAAGTTCGAATTCCATCTCACAGAGTATTTTGTGAGTCACAACTCTCGGGAAAATATATTCATTTTGGTGGAATCTAAGTGTTGAGTGCGCTCTTCACAAAGTTAGATTCCATCTCACATAATATTTTCCGAGTCATAACTCTGGAGAAATATATTCACTTCGGTGGAATCTTAGTGTTGCGTCTGCTTTCACAAAGTTAGATTCCATCTCACAGTGTATTTTACGAGTCATAACTCTCGGAAAAATATATTTACTTTGTTGTAATCTAAGTGTTGATTTTGCTGTTCACTAAATTAGATTCCATCTCAAAAATATTTTTCCGAGTCATAACTCTCGGGAAATTATAATCACTTTGGTGGAATCTAAGTGTTAAGTTTGCTCTTCACTAAATTAGATTCTATCTCACAAAGATTTTTCAGAGTCATAACTCTTGGAAAAATATGTTCACTTTTGTGGAACCTAAGTATTGAGTTTGCTCTTCCTAAATTAGATTCCATCTCACAGAAAACTAATTCACTCTCCTATATGGCAAAATTTACTTCAATATATATATTCGATAAATTTGATCTCATATTACTTAAATCGAGCACAGCATCGCATTACTTATGCCGAGCACATGTTTTCATAACTTAAGCTGAGCACATGCTCACATAACTTAAGACGAGCACAGTCTCCCACAACTTAAGACGAGCACAGTCTCACATTACTTATGCTGACCATATGCTCACATAAATTAAGCTGAGCACAGTCTCGCATAACTTAAGTTCAGCACAGTCTCGCATTACTTATGCTGAGCACATGCTCACATAACTTAAGCCAGGCACAGTCTTGCATTACTTATGCTGAGCACATGCTCACATAACTTTGCCGAGCACATGCTCACATAACTTAAGACAAGCATAGTCTCGTATAACTTAAGAAGAGCACAGTCTCGCATAACTAATGCTAAGCACATACTCACATAACTTAAGCCGAGCACATTCTCGTATAACTTAAGTTGAGCATAGCTTTCACATTATTTAAGTTGAATTCAATTCTCGTACTAGAATTCCATGATCGAACTGACGAGTTTGAGTCAAAAAATGGAATCAATCCTCTTGGATACTTTTATAAGCCGAGCTCCATCCTCACGTAAGTTTACCGAGGATCACTGGATATAGTTTTCCTTTAAAAATGGTAAGGGCATGCAAATTGAGAAGCCGAGTTCAATCCTCTCATTTTACCGAGGATAACCGTTAGAGTTTTCCTTTAAGGATGATAAGGGTTAGAAAGCTTAATCATTCTGTTGAATACAGCTTAATCAAGAGTTAGAAAGAACAGAATGTAGACTTTCTAAACCTGACATAAATTTGTTCTAAAAAGACGTTTAACTTCGAATGTAAACAAAGTCTTAAAAACAAAGCCCCAATGGGCAATATGGAATCTGAACACACGTTTAATTCCAAAAGCCATTGCTGGCAACATAAAAGGACAAACCCCTAAACAATGTGGACACACTCACAATCAAATTACTTCCTCAATAGGATTTCTCAATAAACCAGACGTTGAAGCTTCCGGAGACACATCCGGAGGATCACCAACCTGAGTAATCTCTGCTACCGTAGCTTCTATATCCTAAGAATCACAATAGAATAAAACTTGTTCTTATGCAAGTAATTATGCAAAAATGCCATAAGGGTAAACTGTTAACTCAGTCATTGTGAAGCATCAAAATGCTTCGGCTGTTTAATCTTCGACGTTTTGAGCAGCGTTGTTTTCCCTAGGGTAAGCGAAGTCAGAATCCAAGGAATATTCGGCAAACAAAAATAACTACGAGTTCGAAAGCCCGCTTGGGAAAAAGAATAGAACTGAGCATTTACTCAGAGTAAAAGACCCCCTTGGGCAATGAAAGCATAAGTCAAGATCGTAGAACACCCCCTCGGGTAACAAGAAATCGTTACAAAGTCTTTGGACTATGGCTAAAACTCAAAAGGAACATATTCTTTGTTCAATTCTCCAACTAGTTTTATGGCCAACCCTCATCAGAAAAAGTCAACGAAGGCATATCTACCTAATCCAATTTTCTGGAAGTTCGAGTTCAACTCAAGACGCGTCCACTGAACCCGCATTGCAATCACTCAAGTTGAGTTCACGGCATACTCATTAGGTTAACTTCGCAGTTTGATATAAGCGCTACTGCTAACATTGATTGGGAGTTAACCAAGACAGAAGGTGGTACCAACAATGGTACAATCCTCAGAGGCAAGCCCAGGAGACCAATTAACCTTGTTGAAGTTCAAACGAAGTCGAAGATCATTCGTTTCAGCCCAACGATTACTTGGAGTATATTTGTTGCTCAATTACAGAATACCTCGAAACGGAGTCAATCCAATCGTACTTCAAAAGAAGTAGTTATTGAAATTACAAAATTTAAGATTTTCAACTTCCCTTAGTTGAATTAACACGCATGATCTTAAGAATACATCATGTTTCATTCCTAGCCAATGGATCAGGCGGATTTAAAATTTTCCACTCATATACCAAGAAGTTCCATATGTCTAGAACCCGAGAGTCTTCAGTGCACTCCAACAAGCTTGATTCCTTTGAACCAATGAAGGCCAGGAATTTTAAGAGCTTCAACATGGATAAGAGGCTCTTCTCACGAGCTATATAAAGAAGATTTCAGGATTGTTCATGATTGTTACGTCTTGATAGTTTCTTACTTGATCTGACCTCCCCTCATATCCACCAGGTTCATCTGGCAACTACTTAGTTTCAATTCATCTTTGACATCGCCACAAGAATATAAGTCCTTCGATCCGAGCAACAGCTCACAGGACTAGGGGGCTTATGTTGATACCGGATCCCGCACACCGAATCCATTTAGATGGAAATAGGCCCAATCGACTGCTTAAACCCAAGAAGATCTATATTGCACAAAGGAGGTGATCAGATCTGAACATTAATTAGTGATTCAATTAGTGAATTAATGGTCATGGTAAAAAGAATAAACTTTTCATTCAAGTTTATGAATTAATTATCATGGGAGTTATTTTCTGAGTTAATTCTGGAGTTAATATCCAAATAATAGAACCTCGAGAGAAAGTACGTGACTCACCATGAAGACGTCAAGACCAGCGAACCTGTTATCAGCTCGGCAGCGCGAGGTGAAGAATGATCAACCACCAAGCTCGCAGACAAGTCAAACGGAACAGAAGCGCACCAAGCTCGCAGACAAGTTAAACTGGAGACGTTACTCACCCCCTTTTTCCCTTTTTCTTGAGGATAGCATTTGTGGTTTGAAGTTGTGTCGTTGGTGAAATTCGGAAGAAATTATTGTAGGACAGACCAAAGAATAACACACTATTTTGACCTCTGTGGCGGGACGGGTGTTACAGGTTGTATCAGAGCCTGGGTTAAAAGGCTACTCCGGTTCTGACCCGGAGGATCAAGACTTCAAAATCACCAACGATATACTTGAACTTAGCTTCTTCTTCTTGTTTATTTAGTATGGTCTTAGTTTCTAATCTTATGGGCTTAATAAATGGAAAAGGGGTTCATAAGGAATGCAAGGTAGTGTGTTTGCGGTGAAGTTGAGGGTCATGAGCGATGCCAAGAAGTGATTCATAGACGCTTTATAGGTCGAGGTGATGTAAGTTACTTAGAATATGCACATTGTTAGACTTACAATGGTGATAAGGAAAATGTAAAAACTCGCAAGAGGTTAAGCCATGAGAAAACTTGTTGTAATGAAGCATGTTAGACCAAAGAAGTTTTCCGGTAGACTTTGCTGACACGGAGTTGGTAGATGTCAAGATGGAACTGAGTCGAGGATCTTTCTTTGTGTCTTATGGAGTCAATTTAGTGCAAGTGTATTAAGATGGGTTTATTAAGAAGGCAATGATTCTTAGAAACACGAGTAACACATTAGACCTAGCATGCTTCTTCTTAGTAAGGAAGAAATTTCAAAGTTTTGCTGAGGATATCAAAATAAGAGGAAACAAATATATATATCATGGTGTTTGTTTCTGCTAAGAGGTTAGTTTAAAACTAAGTGGGGGAGAATACACATAAGTAATGGAATGCATGCAAGTACATTAAATGTGACAACAAAAAAGTCTTATGGACAATGACACTTGTAGAGGACCAAAAGAGTTACTGTAAGTCTTGAAGGCTTAAAGAAGTGACTAGCTAAAGAAGATAAGCTACCACATGTTTTGACTATGCATTACCGAATCAAGTAGGAATTTGACTTTCTAATGAAGAGACTAATAGTGATTTCAAAATCTCTTTAAGGATAAATGAGTTCTAATGTATATTGGGATGTAGTTATATTGGCATGCAAGTACATTTCTGTGTCTTAGTTTTGTAAATGGTTATCATCAAAGTGGCGTAGTAAAGGCTCATAAGTTAAGCAAGAAAGTAAGTGCAGAACGCTTCAAAGCTAGCGATAAAAGACATTGTTTTGATTTAAGTTGGTAGTATTTGGTTGATTTCGATGATTGATGTTTTAGTTTATCTGCTTGCATGTTATGAATTCCAAGAGTTTTTTTTGTTTGAGTTTTTTTCCGCTTAGAGTGAGAAAATAAGGTTAGCCTTCAACTGTTATGGTTCATAGGTTGGTAAGCTATAAGTTTAGTTTAGTAATAGATGTTGGTTATGCAACAAGAAATGGAAAAAGTGTTGGCTATAGTTTCATGTTAAGTAAGTTAATACGGACAACTATCATCCAAGAATTCGAGGGCGAATTCCATTTAAGTGGGGGAGAATTGTAACACCACGATCCCACAGTTTAGGATTGCAGAGTGAAGGCCAGGTAAAAGCCTATTAAGCCCAATCTCAACATTCATGAGAAGACATATATAAGTGGATTTTAGAAACCTCTGTTTTCTCTAATTTAGAAACCCTAATTCTTAATTTTGGAAAGTTCCTATTTTTAGAAAACTTCTAATTTAGGAGAGTATCTATTTTGGAAAATTCCAGAAAAGGAAGGTGCCAAAGAGGAAAGTCGAACAAAAGAAAGTTCCAAGGAGGAAAGTACTGAAAATAAAAGCAAGACAAATGTGAGGGTGGTATTTTCGAAGCATAGTATCATTTTCTTTTGTTATGCTTCTTGATGCATGCTATGTAGGCTTAGATCTGATTGTATAGAATAATATTATGTGATTATAGGACTTGATGATTATTGAGTTTGATATGTAGGAATATGATGTTTTTTAAGCGATGATTTGATTTGTTGCATGAAAGTTAAGGTTAGGTATGAATGATGATGATGTATGATGATAATAGGTGTTAATGTATGATATATGTGGATGATAAGTATAAGGATATATGTATGATGTATGAATGACTGGGGAGAATCAAGCTATGGGCCGTGGTCTCCCTACTAATATGGACAGTAATGAGCCGACGGATTACATACTGGTCAAGAAAGTCTGAGCCATGTGGGCCAGCATCCACTCAGGTGGTTCTAGTTATCACGAGGATGACTGGACCTAAGTAAGTATGTATGTATTTATGTATGTATGTATGTATTTTTGTGTTAGTATGGATAAGATGAATCTCATGATTGTGTTGTTAGAAGTTAAAGCATGTTAGGTTGATCGCGTGTGTCTAAGGTGATATGATATAATGATGGTTGTATAGCTTTAGAAAGTGTACTATGTTTCAGTGGGCAGAGTTGATTCCCCTCACTGAGTATTCTTTACTCACCCCCTTTTCCCCATTTTCTTCAGGATAGCATTTGTGATTTGAAGTTGTGTCCTTGGTGAATTTCGGAAGAAAGTATTATAGGCAATACCAAGGAATAACACACTTTCTAGGCCTATGTGGTGGGATGGGTGTTACAACTTGTATGATCATTCATATAACTATACCATTCTGCACCATAACAACATGCATAATTTTGGTTAGTTAGTTTTGAATAGTACATATCATTATCAATGATACCTTTACCGAGGTTGGTGTTGAGCTTGATTGTATCCAATTTTTCAGACCAAATTTATTTTCCTGAGGAACTTTCATCTTGAATCAGACTCACGGGATCCACTTGACTAAGTTCCAAGCTCTTATTTGATCCTGATTTTTTGCCTTCTTTGATTTGCGTTATCATTAGTCTTCCCTTCCTCTTAGTTGGTTGATTGATTATTTTGATACGGCTAATCTTCTACCTTCACCACACCTCTGACTGAGATAGCCCGAGTCAGCTCTATGTCCTTGATCTTGGAATATATTTCTTAGTTGACATTCAGAAGAACTAGTATGGTTTCGGTGCAATGCTGCAGTTTCAGCGTTGCGCGTTTCTTCATCAACTTCAACCATAATCTTGCAACACATAAGTGTGACTTCTTCATCATGATCATGATCGTGCTTTCTATTCTTCGACAAGTGAGTCATTTTCCCATACAGATCCTTCTTGGTCACCCACACTTTGCACTATTTTGTTGGCTCAGGAAAACATCTCTTTAACCTCCAGAGTTATCAAAGCCATGCCTTATAGCTGTAGGATGAGGCTCTCTTGTGTCCATGTCTTCCACAATTAAAACAAGTATTCCTCTGAATATTTTGAGAAGACTTTGCAAGACTTTTACTCCTTGTTGGTCTACCATTTTTCATAGATACCTTAGTCATCACAACCTTATCCTTCACATTCTTATTCTTCATTGGTAGATCAATGCTCACACTTGTGTCTTTGGAATTTTTCTTCATGAGCTCCTTGCCATTGGAGTTTCCTCTATCCAACATCTTGATTCTCTTGTGATTCTTGTTCAGATTGTTCTTTATCATCCTAGTTATATCGTTTTCTTTAACATACTCCCATTGTAGAAGATTCAGTTTCTTCTTGAGGGAATCTGGGTGTGACAATGTTACAGTGTTACCAGCCTTCAACGGTGTTGCATCAACTTGCATCATATCATGCTGACTTAAGCTTCTAGCTTCAATTTTCTTGAGTAATTTGAAGTTTGTCGTTGCTTAGTTTAACCCAACTGTTATAGAAGACACCGTAGGTCTCTTGACTATTTATTTCTTCGTCTTCCCCATCAGAGTCTGACTTACTCAAGCTTAAGAAGACATTTTCTTTTCCTTATTGTTTGGACATTCAGACTTAGTGTGTCCAACACACTCACACTCAGGGCATTTCAGCATTTTTCATTTTGTGACAGGACACTCCAGCTTAATATGCCCAATACCTCCACATTCATAGCATTGAATTTCTTGTTCTTTCCTCGCTTTATCACTGTCAGATTTGAGATTTTTTTGCCAGCCTGAAACATTTTTGTTTTGACCTTCCTCCATTTTATTCATAACTTTGTTGAATTTCGTTGCCATTAAAGCTAAGATGTCTTTGAGTTCTTGAAGATAGTCTTGATTATCTTCAATATGAATATGAGTTGAAATGGACTCCATAGTTTCAGAGGATCGAACCTGTTAGAGTAGCACTCAGATTTTGTTTCCCGCTCTGATATCAATTGTAGAAACTAGGAAACTGTGATAAACAAAGCAACAACAATACACCATGCACAAACTTTGATTATTAGAAATCTTTCAAACCAATCAATTACAATGAGATTGTTCGACCAGAGTTACACAACATCACACACAGTGACTTGCACATGGGTCGATCCCTAAGCTAGAAATCTACTCGACCAATCTAATACAAATAGAGTGTTTCATCAGAGTTATGCAACACTACAAATTGCAGCTTGCATCTAGAAATCTACTAAACCAATATAACACAAGTAGATTGTTCTGCAATAGTTACACAACACTATACATTGCATCTTGGACCTGAAACAATTCCTATACTACCCAACTCATTACTACAGCAACAGCTGCATCACACTCTTTTTTCACTCACCTATGAAGACCAACAATCTTATTTATTCAAATTTCCTTTTCAATGAAAACTAACGCTGAGCCACACATCATCTTCTTGTTTTTTTTGCTATAAGATTTTTTTTTTCTCTTGGAGTTAAGATCTCAATTAATTGGGATCTGCATTCCAAGAGTTATGGTAGAGTAACTATGCACATATCATCTATGTTGCAAATGCAAAATGAAACATAATTTTGTGTTGACCCGAATATTTTTGTTGCCTGCATATAAATATTTTTCCAAACACTTCTAAACCTAAGTGTTCCTCTCTCTAGAGTGTGTTGTTAGATCGAAACTCTCTTTATATGTTTTGATTGATCTTCATCATATTATGCCACTCTAGAGAAAACAACTTCACTTCACTCTTTATTTATTCAAGTTTATCTCTTTCCTTTTCCATTTCCTGAAGCTTAGTTCTTAAATTTTTGGTTGGATCATTGGTAAAGCTAGATTAGGATGAATTAAGGGTTAGGTGTTGATTATTTAAGTTGCTTATTGTTAGATCTTTCATTTAGGTTGTTCATAATGCTAGGTTTGACTTGATCTCACTACAAGAAAAAACGTACATTCTTAGCATACGATAAAAACTATAATATGTGATTAATAATGTTTCCATGAATGTTAGGAGATCATTAGCTATAATAGGACCCCCATACAATGGAGTTTTTCGTTTTGCTATCAATCGTACGTGATTCTATTGTAGCACTAATCAAATATTTTAATATACTTTGTGGTGACACATATTTATAGCTATTTATTTCATTTAGAGCTCTTAATTTTATGCTTTTTTATTTTGTTTATTTCAAAGCCTATTTAGCTCTTCATCGGCTATCATAATAATATTTCTTTGTATCTCGTTAATTTTCCCCCGAAGGATATAAAAATTCGCCAATGAACGGAACCCCACATATCTAGATATTCCACATGCAATCTCAGGAAGAGCCAGAACCAATTATCATTACCAAATCTTCTATCAAGCCGACGTTGGACCCATACTTTATCCCGCCAGCCTCCCCACGAGAAAGAATTTTCAGAACTGTGCAGTTCTCTGATTTTACAGTTTGTAGCCATATTTCAAAAGTCCCAAAATATCAACAACCTTATTGGGCCTCCTAACTGCTCGGAGTTATGCATCAGTTCACTAAAATCCCCGACTAGAAACCAAGCTTCATCTCTTCTATAACCAATCCGAGAGAGGAGATCCCATACATGATGTCGAAGAGCATGAACTGGATCCCCATATATACACACATAAAATGAAAAAATTCATCGACCCCAGCTTTACTTTAAGATCGATTAAAAACGAATCCGAATGCAAAACAGTAACTTCAAAACCTTTCTTCCAAAAACAGCCAAACCACCACTTAATCCTTGTGGTTTAACAGTCACAAAAAAATCGTATCCCAAATAATCTTGTAAACTCATACCAAACTCATATTTTTGTTTCGTTTCCATTATAAATAAAAATCAGGAAAACACTTGCATCGCATCTCTTGTAAATTTTGAACTGTCTCGGTGCTTCCTGCTCTTTGACAGTGCCAGCTCATTAGACTCATTGAGGAAGCAGCGCTTCAAATTGGAAACCACCGCTTTTTCTTGGGTTTTGAATTGGAAACCCTTTTCAAGGGTTAAATTTTTAATTTGTTGAATTTATTTATTATTGATTTTTATTTTAATATAATATAAAGTATTCAAATAAAAAAAATTTAAAACTAAATAAATTAAACATATAAAACTATACCCTAAAGGATACAACTCCGCGAAGAAAAGGGTTAAAATTTTATTTTTTTATTTTTTTAATTA
Source organism: Cardamine occulta (assembly GCA_028015245.1). NCBI lineage: Eukaryota > Viridiplantae > Streptophyta > Magnoliopsida > Brassicales > Brassicaceae > Cardamine > Cardamine occulta. The sequence continues at coordinate 3,540,755 of CM051367.1, forward strand.
ATTTATTTATTTATTTTTATTAAAATATAGTATGTAGTATTTAAATAAAATATGAAATTTAAAAATAGAAAATAAATCATATAAAACTATACTCTAAATGATACAACTCAGCGAACCCAAAGGATTGCAAATTTTATTTTTTAATTTATTTATTTATTTAATTATTATTTTTATTTTTATTTAAATATAATATTATGTGGCATAATCTTATTGGATGGATTTAGAGGAGAAGAATTCTTGGGTTCATCTATGGGAGTAAACCCAAGTATTTTCCAATTACTGACGTGGCAAGAAAGGAGAAATGTAAGTAGAAAAAAGAAGTTCAAAGATTGATTTTCCAAAAAGAGATCGTAGCAATTAAGCCAGTATTGAAGGTTCTACTCATAGAGAGAAATTTTCAAAAATGAACCCTCTAGGCAACTAGAGAGTCCTAAGCTAAAAACAGACCAGATCATATCAATACAATAAAAAAATAATAATCAATTATTAAACCAATTATTCCTCCTTTATTCTTGTATGTATATGTCTTCATTCTTACTTGCTTCATTGTTGATGTTTATGTCTTCAATTTCTCTTTTTTTATTAGTATTATTATTGTCATCTTTGAGTGCATAGAAACTAAATTCTTGAGGCATGTGATAGTAGTTTACAACAAATTGAGATACATGGCTTGATCCGAGCTCATTTTTAGTGTAGCCAATTAAATGGAAAACTTTCAATACATAGAGGTAGAGTTAGGTTAAATTGTTTTGAATAAATTGGATTAATTGGACATTACATATATGTGAATGAATCCAATGGCATGTTTTAAATGGCTAGTTATTTTTTCCAATATTTAAGTATTAGATGTTACAATATTTAAGTATTAAATCTTTAGCCTTATGCAGAAAAAGAAACAATCTCAATGCTTCCAAACAAATTAAAGAACTGAAAGATGAACTAGATTCAGCAATGGCAGCTTCCGGTTCACAAAGAAAACGAATTCCAGGGTTGAGAAAAGATTTAGCTTTGGATTTTAAAAATGAAGAAACATATTGGAAAACAAAACTTCGAAACACTTGGCTAAGAGAAGGGGATCATAACACAAAGTTTTGTCATGCTTGTGTAAAATTTAGATATTCTAAAAACCGAATTCACACCATCAAAGAGTCCTTGGCGAACACTTTTAGAGGTGATAAACACATAGGAAAACATACTGAAGATTTTTTCTAAAATATTTACAAAACCAATAACAATCCAATCATAGAATCTATATTTGATGATTTCACTCCTGATATTAACAAAATCATCACGAAAGAATTTTTCAATTCAGAAATATATGATGCTGTTTGTACCATTAGAGCGGATAAGGCTCCCGGGCCTGACGGCTTTACAGCTCGATTTTATCAAGAATGCTGGGATATAGTTGGAGAGGAAGTTATTAAAGAAGTAAAACATTTCTTTAATACCTCATCTATGAAACAAGGAATCAACAATACAAATATTTGAATGATTCCTAAAATCACTAAACCAAAAACTCTCTCAGATTATAGACCCATTGGTTTGTGTAGTGTCATTTATCAAATAATTTCAAAATTATTAGTTACACGTCTCAAACAATTTCTTGATAAAATTGTATCCGGTTCATAAGCAGCTTTTATTCCTGGACGTATGATCTCGGATAATATAATGGTAGCCCATGAATTAATGCACTCTTTGAAATCCCAAAAAAGAGTTTGACAGACATATATGGCTATTAAAACGGATATGAGTAAAGCATACTACCGGGTTGAATAGAATTTTCTTGAAAAAACTATGAAAGCTTTTGGATTTTCTGATATTTGGATCAATTGGATTATGGCTACGGTGCGAATAGTTAGATATTCAGTACTCATCAATGGAAACCCCAAAGGTTGTATCAGTCCACAGCGAGGCTTAAGACAAGGTGATCCATTATCCCCATATTTATTTATCCTTTGTGCCTTTGTAATGAGTCACTTATTAGATGTCAATGCACAAAAGGGTAAAATAAAAGGCAATAAAATTGGTAATGGTGAACCAAGAATTAGTCATCTACTTTTTGCTGATGATTCTTTGTTCTTTTGCCAAGCTAATAGGAAAAATTGCTTTGCAATAAAAGAAATCTTTCAAATTTATGAAATGTGTTTGGGAAAAATGATTAATCAAGAAAAATCAGTAATAACATTTGGTTCTAGAGTATATGGTCAAACTCAAGAAAGGCTCAAACATATTTTGGGGATCAAAAATCATGGAGGTGCGGGCAAATATTTGGGACTTCCTGAACAATTTGGTCGAAAGAAAAAAGAAATGTTTAATTATATAATCGAAACTTTTTGACAATGTACATCAACATGGAGTGCCAAATATTTATCTCCTCCCGATAAAGAGATAATGTTAAAATCTGTTGTCCTAGCTATGCCAGTATATGCTATGTCCTGTTTTAAATTACCAACTCGAATTATAACGGAATTGGATAGCATTATGTTACAATATTGGTGGGAAAAAGAGGAATACCTTGGGTTGCATGAAAACATTTACAAATGAAAAAAAAGAGATGGAGGGTTAGGGTTTTGGAATCTTGAACAATTCAATGATGCTCTCTTAGCCAAACAAGCGTGGAGACTGCTAAAATATCCGAATAGCCTTTTTGCTAAATTATTTAAAGCTCGATATTACAGTGATGTAATTTATTTGAAGCAAAATCTCAATGATACCATTCTTTTTGATGGTATTCAATTTTAGTAGGGATCAAATTACTGAAGCAAGGTTATTTAAATATTATTGGGAATGGCCAATCTACTATAGTTTTCAAAGATGTGTGGATACCATCTACCTCACCAAAGGCAGTGGAAGAACGAGATGTAAACTCAGAAATGTTGGTCAGGGACTTGATCAAAACAATAGGAACCACAGATCTTGGAATGATGAAGCATTAGACGTTGCTCTTACACCTGAAGATTCTGAGCTAGTACGAAGAATATATTTGGCGAAACAAGAAGAAGAAGACAAAGTCATTTGGCACTTAACGTCTCATGGTCACTACTCGGTTAAAAAAGGATACAAATTAGTTAGAGAAATTTCTAATATCCAACATCACTGATAATGGCACCACATGGAAATACAGAAATTAAAAATCAAGTGTGGAAGCTTCCAATAATGCCTAAACTTACACACTCCATTTGGTGTATTTTGTCCAAGGCCATTGGAACATCAACACCACTAAATACACGTGGGATAAAGATAGACAAGAAATGTCAAAGCTGTTGTATGTATGACGAATCCACAAACCATCTACTTTTTATTTGTCCGATCTCTAGCCAAACGTGGAGATTATCTCAATTGCCGTTTATGTTTCAATATCGGCCAACATACAATGTGGAGGAGAATATAAAATTTTTCCTACATTTGCAAAATGACAAATATCTAACAAAGGCTCAGAAAATACTACCATTTTGGATTATGTGGAGAATTTGAAAATCAAGGAATGAGTTATTATTCAATAAGAAAATTAATCAATTCAAATTATGATATTGATTTAGCCATTTCGGTTGTCCATGAATGGATTCAAACCAATACTCCAAAACCAAAAGAAAGTACTTTAAATAATCAACATTCTTGGACTCGTCCTAGTCATGATTGGTTAAAATGTAATTATGATGCCTCTTTTAATCAAGCAACAAATGAAGCGTTTAGTGGATGGATTCTTAGAGATAAAGATGGAGTTTCTAAATATCGGGATTCTTCAAACCTTAATTATACATCATCTCCTTTAGAGGCAGAAAGTAAAGCGTTATTGGTAGCACTTCAAATAGTTTGGTGCAAAGGATATAAAAAGGTCATCTTTGAATGTGATTGCCAAATTCTAGTCAACAATTTAACTAGTGATCATGACAATGCTTCAATCTACAATATTTATAAGGATATCAAAACCTGGGGAGCAAAGTTTGAAGATATACGATTCACTCATGCGATACGGAATACAAACAAAGCTGCACATCTACTTGCAAGACATGGACCTTCAAATCATATTTTCTTTTCAAATTGTATTTATCCGCCTAATTGGCTTACAAATCGTTTGTATCATGATTTTATTTGTTCAGATTAATAAAATTTATTTGCTGTAAAAAAAAGGTAAAAGATATCAAATGCATATCTATGTAATTATTAGTCATTTTTTTGATTAATATTGGTAATTGTTTTTCTTTTTGTTCTGCAAACTCATAAATGAAAAATATTTTTTTTAAACATAAAGTAAAGGTGCAACACCCATAGCTGACTTTTAAAGCTGCTTTTGAGTTCAGAGACCTTATCCGAGATTTGATGACCTCCGGTTCTCCTCCACACCATTGGCCGTCTGATTTTTATATGGTGGTGTATCGAGAAAATATTTTTGTTAATTCTTGTTAAAATAGTTTTTTTTTTTATGTTATTTGGATTGGTTTGGTTTCGTAATGAACATAGCTTGTTTTTTTAGTTTCGATGTTATTTGATTAATTATAATGAAAATAGCCTTTCTTTTAAATTTTGATGTTATTTGAGTTTGTTTGCTTTCGCAATGAACATAGGTTTTCCTTTTAAAACTTTGATGTTATTTCTATTGGTTTGCTAGAAGGAAACGACTGAAAAGAAAGAACAAGATAAATCAAAATGACAAAATAACAAATTTAATTATCCCCAACAAACACAGTTTCAAAATAACAAGATAAAAAGGTCCATAATTCCTAACACAGGGAAATAAACACAATTTCAAAAAAGAAAAAGGACATACCAAACTTAAAACATAAAACCAACTAGAAGTTTAGAAATGATGATTGTTATAGCATGGCTAAACATCATTGATATCAAACGGTGTCTCAGCAACATTGCCTTCTCTGGCAGTTGTTCCATTAGGAGGTGGCTCTTGATGAAGACTATCAGTGGTCAAGATAGTGATGCGTTTGTGGAATTGTAAATCTCCATTGTTGTTATTGCTTCCTTCCTCTTGTACTCGGAGATCACAGCTCATGATATCAACAGGGTATTTGTCTTGGTTGACTTATTCCCATTATTGGATTATTATTCATGTTATAATGTTGTAATGGTTGAGAGACTGACCCAATGAAACCATTGAAATTGATCCCTTGGAGACCAACCGACTCCATCTCCAAATTGGGGTTTCCATTGCTACAACTTCCTCAGTATGGGAAATAGCTTCTAGGGTTTTGACTTTTTTTGTAAGATTGAAATTCTGTCGCCATTTGCTGGAGAGTTCTTGGCTTATATTGTTCCAATGGGAAAACCCATTGATCTAATATGTAATAACTTTCATTCTCTCTTAAATCATCAAAGTTCACCCTTATACCTGATTCGTCGGTCCTTTTAGCTCTTGCATCGTTCTGACTGCCTCCTGAAAAAACATCATTTATTATGGTCCTAAAATCCTCGGATTGAGCCTCAAATGGAGGCAATGGTAAATCGCGAAGAGGAGGATGCTGCATGAATTCTAGCCTTTTCCTAAAAAGCATGATCTTAACCTCTGAGTAAGATAGCAATGCATGGATCTCACTCATGTTAAAATCAGCAATTCTACGACCATGTTGTAGTTGCACCATAAGCTGATCAGTGGGATACCCCATAATTTCCTTTTGAGTCCTCATCAATTTCTCTTGAATCTTCTTTGTCTTCTCTTGAAGGTATTATTGGAGATTCGTCTCTTGCTTCCTCCTCTCGAAATCAGGTATGGCAAAGAACTTTTCTAAGAGGAGACGAGCGGTCGAGACAGATGGCCACACCATTGGCAAAGCCTCATTAGGGCTGAACATGATTATACAAGCCCTTACATCACACAATATGCTTAGCTCTTTTACTTTTTTTGATAACCCTAACCTCCGTTTTTGCAAACTTAATGCTCTTGAGGGATCATTCTCGATGAATGCAAGTTTTATTTTTTTTCTTTTCATGGTCACTCTTTGATTTTGATCTCTCTTTTAATTTGTTTCTTGGGTTTATGAAGAAAAATAAGGTGTGTTTCCTTAAAGGAAAGAGATAAGGATCTAGATAAGGATCTAGACATTTGACAAAACTCAAGGATGGCAACGACTACCTCAGCACAATCACATGACTGAAAAGAGTAAAAATACAGAATGACATTTAAGACAACAATCAAGCCTATTCAATAAAGTAAAAATACAGAAGCTTGTATATATCTGCACAAACCAGGGAATGAACTTCTTCTAGGAAAGCAAGCAAGTTGCTGAGGAGGTAACCATAGAGTCCCTCCTCTTTTATCTGCTCTGAGACAAAAGCAGAAAAGAAATCTTGTAGCACACAAGGGACTTGGTTGTCGTGAAATGGTTGCCTATTGTGCACCAAATCCTCTTGAAGACCCTTAATGTTACAGAGGGACTACAGTGGCAAATATGTTCAAATAAATCAGAATTGGTGACTTAATCACTCAAAGAGATTTTAAGTTTTGAATCTGATTTTTGTTGGTGACTGTTTGACCTTACGCGTCATGTCAAGAGCTGAATTGTATCTGGTTGCAGCATCTCCATGTGTCAACTCTAACTGTTTCGACAGTGAATCTTCTCCGGGCATGTATTGCATATCTTGAAGATGACGAATGAAACAAATAAGAAATGTGTATCTCAAAAACAACATAGGTCAATTCAAAATATTGTCAACTGAGAACCTCTCTTTCAACAAGAGTCACCTTTAGAAGCTTCCTCTTGATTGTTAGCGTTGAATGAAGTTTCCAATCGCCTTCTTTCACTTGGAGATCTGAATTCCAATTCAAGGTTGACAGAATGTTCACTGGATATGCAAGAACACTTTTTATTCAGAGAAAACCCAAAAAAAAAAATTGTCATCATGCAAAAAGGACTCTACAGGTACTTACTGTTCAACATTCTTATCAAGGGAACACGTTGAAGTTTTCTGTTGCACCATGAAAAACAATTCCTTCTTACAACATAGTAAACGAAAATTTAGTGAAGCACATAGAGAATTCAGAACTTGAAAGACCTTGTTGTTTTTATTTTTCTTCTTCTTTGACTGTGATATCTTCCCCTCCTTGAGTAAAAGATCTGCTTCAGCTGCAGGTACCTTTCCTTTGGATTCCATATCTACATCTTAAAACAACATAGATTAAAACAATATAGTCTACATCTTGACGAAATTTCCAATATACCCCTCTCACTTGGAAGAGTATCTTCTGGTTCCATAGCAACTTCTTCCGCCGTTTTTAGTGATGGAGAAGTAACTCCTGCTTCAAGGTTGATAGAAGGTTCACTGGACATATGTAAGCACAAGTTTTTCTCAGATAAAAGCTACAAACAATTTATCAGCAAAATCTACGAGAAACCAAATTTATTTCCTAGAGGTACTTACTGTTTGACAGTCTTAATCTTATCAAGGGGACTAGAAATGCTTATTGAAGCTCTCTGTTGCACCATGAAGAACATTCCTTCTTATAATAAACTAACCAAAAAGTCAGCAAAACAAACAGAAATTTTAGAGCTTTAAGGACCTTGTTTCTTTTATTTTTCTTCTTCTTTGACTGTAATTTCTTCTCCTCCTCTTGCTTTCTCTCGGACAGAAGGTCTGCTTCTATTTGAGCTACCTTGCCTTTGGATTCCATAATTATAATTTGATCCTAGACAATGATATACCAAATATAGCATAAGGAACAACAACAAAACAAAAACAAATCAGAGGGAAGCTTAAAGTTTTCTGTATAAAACCAAATTTTCAAACTAACCAGCAAGAGTTCTTTCAGCGGTTCAAGGATGAAAGAGCGGTAGTCAAAAACAGAAAGCCTGACGAGGTCCTTTAGCAAATTAATCCTTGAATTTTCTATCAGCAAAATCTTTGAATCAGTTAGAGGAACCTGCAAATCAATAGACACTTTGGAGAAAATATTTTTATGTTATCCCGTTGATATTCAAAATTAAGATCAGAAATGAACCTTGTTGTCGACCACTAATTTCAGAAGGTCAATGGACTTCAACACTAAATCATCACTGAGACTTATCCTCTCACGTATAACAATCATGTAATCTTCTAATTTGGAGAAATCCAATGTGGGATGCGATGCTCCTTTCAGAACATCTCGTACTACACACAAGAAATATTTTGTAGTGAGGGAATTTTCAGGACCTCTCTCTATACATCTATTGCATAGAAGAGATGCATATCTACTCCATTGTTCTTCCTGAAGATTCCTTCTCTTCTCATCTTTGCTAATACACAAGTTCTTGGCGTCAGTGAGAGCTGCATCACATTTTAGGTACCGCAATTTCTTTGCATATTTGGTTCCTAAACTCCTACACGTGAACTGAACGGCTCTAAAAAAAGCCATCCAAGTATCAAGATTGTGTGCCCTGATAGGTTTGGGAAATCAAAAACTCTCATCTCTTGAAGAGTAGAGTAACCAGGATAAGATATCATCTCCCTGAGCATGAGCCTTGGTGTAGTGAACATTGGGATCGAAAACATTGATTGTCCCTTCATCGTCAAATTGAGCAATCTTGCATTGCAGCAGTCTCTTATCCAGTAGTAGAAATGAAAACTGAGGGTCAAAGTCAATCTTTTCTTTAACTCGAGTACCACCACAGAAACTGTCAACTGCTCTGCGAACCAGATCAATACCATCATCCCTCTCACACTTGATGTGTTTTAGATAGTCCAGGATTTGATTGAGTTCACGACATCCCAAAAAACAAATACTCTGAGGTGTTTCCACAAGGCTACAATCGGTAAGAGTATGTTTGGAAACTTCAAGTTTTTCAAGATGCTTAACCATAAAGTGCATCACCCAGTCTCGAATGCTACAAGAGAGAATTTTATGGTAACAAAACTTCACAAGGAGCAATTGTATTTCCTTGAGTAACTTACTGCGCTCTTCATCCGCAGCTAAAGGCCAGTCTTTGGACCATCCATTCACATATGAAAACTCTTTAACATCTTCAAGCCGATTCTTAATCATTTCAACAGCAGCTACTGCATCCACTGGTTCCCAACCTCCAACAGATATCTTACGAGCCCAGAGTTTACCTATCCTCTGAACAATATCCTTTATCGAAAAAGGTTTGCATTTTGCAGCATGTTCTTCTTCCTCAAAATGATTCTTACATGCTTTAGAACTAGAGAACTTCTTCGAACAAGATCGACACAACCAGAATCTCCATTTTCTATATTCCCTGGCAGAAGTGAGAGCTTGCTCCAAAGTATCTTGTCCCTCTCTACCATATAATCCCTCAACATAACTTGTAAAATCCCTAATCTTCACTTTCATAAAGTTCCTTTTGATATCAACGTTCAAACCAGACCAATACAACCTCAATCTGTTAACCTCATCAGATTCACTCTTCCTCGTCTCTTCAATTTCATTTGACTCCCTAAACTCTTGTTTACAGTCTTTTACAGGAGAAGCAACACGAGTCTTGGATTCAGCGATCCTTGACTCTGCAAATTCGATTATATACTTCAGTTCTCTCCTCTCAGTATCCACTAACTCTCCCTCCTGCGTATTCACTGCTTCATATAAACCTTCTTTGGCTTTACTAACAGATTTCTTGTAATACAATATGGAATCAATCTCTTGGGCCAGAAAGAACAGTGAACCTGCGGAAAACGCTGATAACGAAAGGTTTCTCGAAAAGCATTCTACAGAACCCAACAAGAATGTAAATTTCACTTCAGTGTTCTCTGAATCTCCTGATAGTTCCCTAAAGTGATAGAGATAACTTAATCCCCAAGTAACCGATCTGTAACCTGTTCTATCAAGCTAATCAAAGTTAGGGTAGAACCTTCAAGAACCAAAGATTTCTGTGAAAAAAAGAAATCTAACAATTCAACGAAGTAAGCCAACGAATGAGAAAATAGAGAAAAGAAGTTAGCAATTGCTAGTTAATTTGTTAAGATTTTTCTGTGTTCTCAAACTAAGAACAAGACAACTATTTATAGTTGCAGACAACTAAAAAAACACCGACTAAAAAACAGGCCCAAACCAATTAGGAAAAGTAGAGATATCATAACTTCCACCGCCAATCCCAACTCTTGTAAAATTCCCATAACAAATCCCCCTCCTTAAACAACCTTGTCCTCAAGGTTGATCCACAAAATCTGGAAACCTTTTCTGTAGTTCAAGTTTCCATGTAGCTTCTTCGGTTGATTCATTAGTCCATTGGATTAACACCATCGTTGCAGCTCTTCCATGGCGTCGCACAATTTTTCTCTGCAAAACTCTCTCTGGTTCCCGCTTCAATACGTCCTGCAGCTCAGTAGGTAACTCAGTTGTGATGGTGTGCGATCCCACACGTAACTTCAGTTGTGATATGTGGAAGACAGGATGTATTAAACAGCCAGTAGGTAACTCAAGCTTATATGCTACTTTTCCACAACGATCAATCACTTTATAAGGTCCGAAGAACTTGGGAGCCAGCTTTTGATTACCTCGCAAAACCACCGAATGTTGGCGATAAGGCTGCAGTTTTAAGAAAACATAATCCCCTACTTCCAATTCTCATTCTGTTCTTTTTTTATTTGCGAAGAACTCCATTCTCTCCTGGGCTCTCAACAAATGGAACTGTAAAATCTGAATCATTTTTTCCCGTTCTTGCAAGCTCCTATCTACGGTATCAACCTTGGATTCGCCTGGTAAGTATGGTAAATGCTGAGGTGGAGGTTGTCCATACAAAGCTTCATAGGGAGTCATTTTAATAGAAGAGTGATAGCTGGTGTTATACCAAAACTCCGCCAATGGAAGCCACCTACTCCACATTTGAGGTTTGTCATGACACATGCATCTTAAGTATGTTTCCAACCCGCGATTAACTACCTCACTCTGTCCATCGGTTTGGGGATGATAGGCACTTGACATGTTCAACGACACCCCATTTAAAGTGAAGAGTTCACGCCAAAAATGACTTAGGAACACAGTATCACGATCACTCACAATGGTGTTTGGAAATCCATGTAATCTAAATACAACATCGAGAGAAGCTTGAGCCATGGTAGCTGCCGAGTAAGGATGGCTGAGAGCTATAAAGTGAGCGGATTTGCTGAGCCGGTCGACTATAACGTAAATAACTGTCTTCCCAAATGAGTTTGGAAGGCCATCGATAAAATCCATAGTGATGTCACTCCATAATGCTGTTGGTATTGGTAAAGGCTGAAGTGTCCCTGGATAAGCCTGAGAATCATACTTACATCTTTGACACACCTCACACCCACGGATGAAGCTCTGAACATCTTTATTTAACCCCTTCCAGTAAAATAATCCCTTCACTCGCTGGATTGTAACTTCTCTTCCCGAGTGCCCACCATTGCTGGAACAATGTAGCCATTCCGAAACTTCTCTCCTTAAATTAGCATTCCTTGGTACGACTAGTTTTCCCCTGCGTCTTAATGAATCGTTCCTCCAAGAATAATCTTTTCTACCATTTGGATTATTTTTTAAATCCTGTATAGTATCCATAAAGATTTGTCCGCCTCATAAGGCCCCTGTATCTGCTTAAGCAAATCACATTCTAATACACTTATGGCCATGTGCAAAATCTCTGATCCTTGTACTCTCGAGAGTGCATCAGCAACCACGTTTTCTTTTCCCTTCCGATATTGAATTTCATAATCAAACTCTAGTAATTTAGGAAGCCATTGTTGTTGTACCGGCGTGTTTAACCTCTGTTCTAAAAGATACTTAAGACTTCTTTGGTCCATCTTAATAATGAAGTGCCCGTGGAGTAAATAATGGCGCCACTTCTGTAGTAACGTCAATGACCCTGCGATCATACCAAAATCTTTTACAAATTTTCGATAATAACCGGCTAAGAGTAAAAATCCCCAAAGCTGCTTTAAATTCTCTGGTTTCGGCCACTCCTTAACTACCTGAACCTTGTTAGGGTCCGTCGACATTCCCTCTGACGATATGAAGTGACCCAAATACTCCACTCGGCTGCTCAAGAATTCGCACTTGGATTTCTTTGCGTATAAGCTATTGCTTCTCATCAACTGAAACACCGTCCATAACTGCTGCAAGTGTTCGGTCTCAGAATTGTTGTAGACTAATATATCGTCGAAGAAAACAAGGACAAATTTTCGCAAGAAGTCCTGAAACACTGAATTCATTAGTCCCTGGAATGTTGCTGGAGCGTTCGTAAGACCGAACGGCATCACCATATACTCGTAATGCCCCTATGCGTTTTGAACGCCGTCTTGTGGATATCCTCAGGACACATACGTACTTGATGGTAACCCACCCTGAGATCTATTTTTGAAAACACTCGAGCATGACCCAATTCATCCATTAAATCTTCGATGAGTGGGATGGGAAATCGGTCTTTAACTGTGATCCCATTTAAACTGCGGTAGTCAACACATAACCTCCAAGTGCCATCTTTTTTCTTTACCAATACTACCGGAGATGCATACTGGAGCTTTCCTGAATTGTTCCCTTGTCTAACAACTCTCGTACCATTTTTTCAATCTTGTTCTTTTGATGAAGTGCATATCGATAAGGCCGATGCTTGATGGGATTTGAGTCCTTCTTCAAGATGATCCTGTGATTGTGGTGTTTTCGGAAAGGTGGAAGTGATGTTAGTTCTTTGAAGATATCCTCAAATTCGTTCATCAGAACATGAAGTGCTTTGCATTCCGGTATTGCTGCACTAAGGTCTGAATAAGACACTGAATAATCCCCCTCCGCTGGTCGATCTTCTTGTACTTTTATCATCACGAGGTGGAGGTCTTGCTCTGAACAATGTTTCAATCTTGATGCCTTTACCTCTTTTAACGATCCAGGTCTCAAACCGTGTAAAACTACCCTTCTTGTTCCTCGCTTAAACTGCATTTCTAGCTTCTTAAAATCCCATGTGATGGGTCCGAGAGTTTCTAGCCATTGAACACCGAGGACCATGTCACAACCCCCTAATGGTATTACCATTACGTCTTCTTTAAATGTCTCATTCTGGAAAGTCCATTGGAAGCCGTTGTCTTTTGCTTGCACCTTTAATTTATTTCCATCCGCAACTTTCACTTGCCGTGATCCTGCATCTTGCATCCTACAACCCAACCGCTCGGCAAGCCTCTGATCCAAGAAGTTATGCGTGGAGCCCGAATCAATGAGTATGAAAAGTACATTAGTGCCATACATACCCCGTACCTTCATCGTCCAATATTCCGATACACCAGAAACGGCCGTGATAGAAATTTGGGCAACTAAACTTTCCAAAACTTCCATTGTCTCCTCTTCTTCCTCCTGTCCTTTATTTTCTCCCTCATGGTCTGTGTCTTCTTCATATTCAACCAGATATAGATTGCTTTTTCGGTGAACCAACTGATGCTCCCGTGACCACTTTTCATCACATTGAAAACACAGGCCCTTAGCCCGTCTCTCTGCTTGTTGCTCAGGTGTTAGATATTTCCGTTCAGCTGCTGCTCCTTTGAACTCCGTCAGTCTCCTATCATTATTTCCTCTTGTCAGCGTTGGGTGACTTAGTAATCCTTTTCCTGGGTTGTTCTCATTGGATTGCCGTGATGCGTTGTGGGGGGCGAAGGGTTTTCGAGGATGCGCTTTTTCGTACAGTTTTCCTAGCAGCAAACATTGTCTCACAGTCTGAGGTGAGAACATTTTAATATGCATCTGAGTATCTAACCGTAATCCCGCCAGGTACGCACTAACAAGATAATCTTCTGATAGATTCAAGCGAGCTCGTATGAGATCAAGTTTATGATGATAGTCCATAATTCCTGTTACCTCTCGTAACTCTTTTAGCTCTGCCATGGGATCGTCACTGCAGTCATCAAACCTATCTTTTAGCATCTGTTTATAAATGTCCCAGTCGTAGGAGGCGCCCTGTTCTGTTTGTAAATTCGCCTGATGCCATGATGCTGCAACACCATCGTTACTAATCTTGTTTTACATTTTTCCGGAGTCTCATCTAATTCAAAGAACTGTTCCACCCTAAACAACCAATCTTTCAACTGATCCCCATTAAATTTCGGAAAATCAAACTTCGTAAGCCGTGTTAGAGTCGAGTATGGGTTTTTCTGTTTTCCTTGCCGTGTGTCTTCCACTGTTGTCGTGTATGCCGTCGGAACTTTGGGTTGGGTAGGTTCAGGTTCCATCGCATCCCCTTTTTCAAGCTCACCATGATCTCCCGTTGCTGTTTCATCACTTCTGCTAGCACCTTTGTCACGTGCTCAGTGTTCTCCGATAGCTCAGCTTGTTGATTCGAGATGGTTGTGTTTTGGTACGTGAACCGTTCGTCTATAGATTTGATCAACTCCTCAATCTCACCACGTAAACCAGTAACCTCGTCGCCTCCCGTCACTGAAGATGATGATCGCGTCTCCACCATTGTTGCCAAGGCTCGAATTGAGCTCTGATACCTTTGATAGAGATAACCGATCTGTAACCTGTTCTATCAAGCTAATCAAAGCTAGGGTAGAACCTTCAATGAAAACCAAAGATTTATGTGAAAGAAAGAAATCTAACAATTCAACGAATTAAGCCAACAAATGAGAAAATAGAGAAAAGAAGTTAGCAATTGCTAGTTAATTTGTTAAGATTTTTCTGTGTTCTCAAACTAAGAACAAGACAACTATTTATAGTTGCAGACAACTAAAAAAATACCGACTAAAAAACAGGCCCAAACCAATTAGGAAAAGTAGAGATATCATAACTTCCACCGCCAATTCCAACTCTTGTAAAATTCCCATAACATAAAGATTGTACCTTGTAGGTAATTAACAAAAGGCTTGTCATTTCCATCGACGAGAGACAAATCTTAAATTACCTCCAAGGCTTTGATGTAATCTCCATCAGAGTAGAAATCTTGCCCGGGTTTGAAGAGTTGTTCGCAGTTAATGGGAATCTCCATTGTTACGATTCTCAAAAGGATTTACTTTTTCTTGGTTTCGAGAGTTTTTGCTTCACATACACGTTTCTTAGGAGGCAATAGAGTAACGAGAAATGCGAAAATAACAGAGAAAGGGATGAGCCATGTCACTAGAAAAACAACAGAGACTGATATTGGACACTGAGGAATTGTGTCGAGCAGCTTATGTGCATTCCCCGATGGGAGTAAATGACAAAACGTTTGCCATAGTTTTGATTTAAGGGGCAACAAAATATCTAGCTTAGATATAGTTAGACTAATTATTTTTAGTGAAAATTGCTTGAAATAACACATAATTTAGCTGAAATAACTAGAATAACGTAGTATAAAAAAATGCATTCATATTTATGTGGAAAATACACAAAAACCTAACCCTTCTAACTTAATTACAAGATTGCCATTTTAATTTATAAAAAAAAATTAGAGTATTTGGTTTGGTTTCACCTCACCAACCCACTCGACGGAGTCTCCAACGCCTCCCACCAATCTCTATAATTCAGATCTCCATATCGCCGACGAAGATGATGCAAAGCTCTGCCGTGTTTTCTCCTTCTCCATCACTCCCTCTCCTTAAACCACAGCAGCTCTCTTTACGCACTCCCGTATCCGTTTCTTCCTCTTCTTCATCAAACCACCATGATTTGAACATTTCTCCACCTCGACACCAACCGTTTCAAAACCACCGCTACAGCAGTTCCTGAAAGCGCTTAAGAAGGAGATAGCAGTGGAAAATTAACGAAGATGCTTGAACTTGGCTTGTCATGAGTTTGCCGTTCGTGAGTTGCTGTCGTCGTGGGTTTGCCGTTCGTGAGTTGCTGCCACGAGTTCGTCGTTCGTTCCAGTCTCCACCGTTGTTTCCTCTTCACCTCGTTAAGGTTCGTTTGCTGAGTTAATCTTGTTTGGCTGCAGATTTGAACTCTAGATCTGTTTTTGCTTAACCGCACACTTGTTTGAGTTGTTTGTTTTTTGTCCGCGCATTTGTGTACTCTTTGGCCGCACATTTATTTGTTTTGCTTTGATCTTTGCCACACAGTTGTTTGTTCTTTGTCGCAGATTTGTTTAGTGCTTCTGATAACAAGTTCGTTTGTGTTTTTATTGCAGATAGATGGCCTCTTCTTACCCTCCAAGACTTTTCAAATATGGGAAACCTCATATTCAAATTAAGAGCATGAATCACTATTGTTTTCTTTCCAAATTTGAGAACATGAAAGAATATATCGGTGAAGATGCGTGGGATGAGTTAAAGAACTCATATGTTGGAGTTTTGATGTTGCCGCGGATTTATTTTGGTATTGAACAGAGTTTTTTTTTATGTTGTCGCGGATTTGTTTTGGTATTAAACAGTGTTTTTTTTATGTTGTCGTGGATTTATTTTGGTATTGAACAAGGTTTTTTTTTATGTTGTCGCGGATTTATTTTGGTATTGAATAAGGTTTTTTATGTTGTCGCGGATTTATTTTGGTTTTGATCAATTTACTCTATATCTAACCCATAATCTTCAAACACCATTCCAATGATATTCTCATAATGCCTGCTATCATCAGTTCCAAGCATTCGAGATCCTCGCTTAGCATCAACACCAAACAACCATCTATGTTTTTCAAACCTCCATTTTCCACATAATTTGCTCCATTCCTTTCACAAAAAGAACTAGAGGAGATGGTAACGATGGTAGATAGAAAGAGGAAGATGAAGATGAAAAAAAGAAAAAACAAACGCCAAGGAGAAGAAAATGAAGAAAACAAGGTCGAAATCCGAGAAAAATGAAGATGGAAAGGATGAAGAAAGAGGAAGATGAAGATGGCTGGAAAAAACAAAAAAAACGCTAAGAGGAACAAGATGAAGGAGGAGATGACAAACTTAAGAGGAAACCCTAAATCATGTGGTCCAGATTTCATATTTAAAATTCCGCAGTAAATGATAATAATAAGTCCGTAGCAACATGAAAATAACAATATATGTGAATAAATATGCAGCAACAAACACTTGAATAAATATGTAGCAACAAGAACAAAAAGTGTGCAGTAACAAATACATTAAGTCCATCACAGCAAGAGAAATAAGTCCGTAAACATTTGCTAAATAACTGTGCAGCAACAATAAGAAAAAGTGTGCAGTAAAATATACATTAAGTCTGCCACAGCAAGAGAAAATAAGTCCGTTAACATTTGCTGAATAAATGTGCAGCAACAATAAGAAAAAGTATGCAGTAACATATACATTAAGTCCACCACAGCAAGAGAAAATAAGTCCGTTAACATTTGCTGAATAAATGTGCATCAACAATAAGAAAAAGTGTGCAGTAACATATACATTAAGCCCGCCACAGCAAGAGAAAATAAGTCCGTTAACATTTTCTGAATAAATGTGCAGCAATAATAAGAAAAAGTGTGCAGTAACATATACATTAAGTCCGCCATAGCAAGAGAAAATAAGTTCGTTAACATTTGCTGAATAAATGTGCAGCAACAATAACAATAAATCCGCAACGATAAATGTACAACAATGTGTGTGGTAAATAAGTCAGCGAAGACGATAACAATAACTCCACAACCAATGAAAACTTAAGTACGCGACCAAACAAAAAATAACTACGGAACAACTGTAATAATAAATTAGCAACGACTATTTTGAAAAACTGTGCGGCTTGACAAAAATATATAAGCCGCTATAATGTGCTGAAATAAATGTGCAAAATAAATCCGCGGTTATAATTAACTCCGCGATATCACAAAATAAATGTGCAAGTTAATATGTCTGCGGCAACGTAAAAAACAAATGTGCACAATAAATCTGCAGTGCTACAACAAATGTGCAATAAAATAAGTGTGCGGTAATATGAGTTGCGGATTTGTTTAAAAGACGGAATGGCATTTTTGTAAATATCATCAACTTTAGCCACGCTGGAATAAAAAAGTTAATGGCATTTTCGAAAACTGTTCTTTTCCTGATAAAAGTTTCAAGAGTAGTTTGGGATTAAAAAACATTCTAGCAATTAAAAATAGATATGAGTTATTATAGTAATTAATGCTAAATTCTGGGTCATTTTAGATTTCCTCCCTTATTTTTAAGGTAGAGATAATTTAAAAATTAATTCTCACTCATCCAAAAAAAAAACAAAAATGGCAACTCAGTCATTTAAGTCTGTCTACCTAGAAACCTATCGTAAGTTTAGATAGTCATTATTAGATAAATAATCAATTTGAAGAAGATATTTGGTATTCTAAATATTTTGGGCTGAATACCAATGTAATTATCTTCTTAGAATGATAACGAATACTCAAGAATTTGGCTTCTAACATGGATTGGATTTCCTTAAAAAAAATCTGATTTTTTTTTCTATATAACTAAACAAGGAGAAAAACAAAATCCCTATTAGAAAGTAAACATGTGACCTCTAACCTGGGTCTGCATATAATTACGGACACTAATCAACCACTCTGATACCTTATGTTTTTGAAATATAGGGGCCCTAAAAAACTTATATAATTTCGGGGCTTAAGGCAAAAGACTATCTGGTTTGCCTTTAGGCACACCTCTGATGAGATGGATAGATATATTAGTTACATATATAACCAGAATATCAATGTAATTTTTGTCTTAGCGTGATAATGAATACTAGAGAACTTCGTGTGATAGGTAAACAAAACAGGTAAATTATGAGGGGTAATTTAGTTATCGTAATTATATTTTTATTTGATAACATTTGTATTCCATTAGTAACTATTCCAACAATGGAACAATTTGTCAACTCCCAATTTTTAAAATTGACTTATTATCATGGAACTGATAGCATTATCATATAAGTATTAGGAGAGATGAAGCATTAGCCTGATAATAATTTAATTAGCATGCAATATAATTCTCTTCTTAATATGTATTAAGACAGAGTAAGTGTTGGAATCAATAAGAAAACCAAGGTAATTCTCTTCTTCACGCAATTACGAATGTTCTAGAATACCAAGGTAATTTTTCCTTAGCACGATAATGAATACTAGGAACCCTAACATGTTAGGTAAACAAACATGGAAATTATGACTGGGTAATTTAGTTATTGATATAATTATGAATATAGCAGAGTAATAAAATAATTATGAATATTATTTTTATGCTAGTAAAGGCAAAAAACTTAATGGCAAGTAAGTAACAGAGATGAATATATAATCAAATTATGATATAAATTTTGCAAACTAGGTTTTGGTCTCAAACCGGGTCACCGGTTTAGTTCAAATCCGAGTTTTGTCTTTACTCGAAATCGACTAAGTGGCCGATTCCTGGTTAGACCAGTCTGAACAGACCGGCCGAGTTTTTAAAACATTATTTTTTAGGGAAGGATGATCTTTATAAATCGTGTTATATGTTCACTATACTTTGCTCTGGAGGCTCCATCATTTTTCGTTTGCACTTCATCCGCTTTATCCCCTCTATCTGCTATGTTCCATCTCTTGTTACCATTTAGAGCCTAACAAAAATATACTAGTTTATAATTTTTGCATGTGTTATAATACTAGTTTGCTATTAATGACAAATGTTTATGTAAATAAGTTTATATAGCCATTTTTTTTCCTAAAAGACAAATGAAAAATAGCATGTATAATAAAATATACAGTTAGTTAAATTTGTTAGATTTTTTTTTTAAGAAGTTAAAGATTTTTTTCAAATGAATGAATGAGATAAGTATATAGTTTCTTATTTAAAACGTAGTTGCCGTTTTTTTTTCTTGCCTTTTTTACGTTTCATGTACATTTGGGATTTTTATTATAATAAATTATTTAAAATTGTCTAAAATAGTTTGTGCCCTTTACTTTTGTTTTTAAGATAAAAAAATTGGTGGAGGTTATATGAAATGATGTTAAAATATGTTAAGAAACCTTTAAATAAGAAATTTAACTTTTATTGCAGTCTGAAATGTCATAAAAATTAGGTTTACTCAACTGAATGCAAAATATAATGGAAAGCCATATGGTAAAGACATATTAGGGAATGTCCCGCGCATTGCATGTATTTGAATTTAATATTTTAAAATTTATAATCTTTTTAAAAATAAATACATTTAGAAATCTGTTTCGTTTTATTTTTATTTTTATTTAAAACTCAAAATTTATAGTAGATAATATATATAATTTCAAAGACTAAAAAATATGAATGATAGTGTTTATTAGTATATAGAATTAATCATGAATTTGAGAAAATAAATTTATTCTTCTTTGTAACATAAATTTTAATTTTATTAATGCAAAATAGTTATATAAATACTTTATCGTGTACAAGGTTGGTAGCTTATAAATAAATTTTTTGTGAGTTTTTAAATTCAATGAATTCTTTTTTTGCATAGATTGTTTGTTCTATTTTTGAATCCATGCAATGCGAATTATTGGTGAATATATAATATATTATTAATTAGTTGCAATTCTTGTTTTCAAAACTAAAAATATATTTAGTAAATTCTGAAAATTTTGTTTGCTTTTAGAAATTATAACGTTCTTTTAACCTCATCAGCACTTAAATTTTAATTTTAATTTGTATATATCCATCTTTTGTCCTTTCTCTTTTTATTTCTCTTTCTATCTCTGAAGAAAATATTTGACAATAATTTGAAGAAAATATTGGAGAATGTCTATTAGAATGCTTTTGTAATTCAAACTCTAAATCTTATATCATACTCAAACCTTTCATTTTTAGCTTGTTGTGAGTATGTTGAAACTTGATAGCTTTCAAAGCTCAATTTGGAATAAGTAAAATATTTTAGTAGCCATCAAACTATTTGTAATATATAATTTTTAATTAGAAAACAACTTATGAAGAACAAAAGGAAAGTAAATTTAAAGATATGATGGAAGAGGGTGAGTATTAACTATTTATAGCATTGACCCAAAAGTGTATTTATTAAGAAATTTTATCTCTATCTGAAAAATAATAATATATTTTATTTTAATATAATTAAACTAAACATAAAATATTCATGGGATAATAATTTATTTTCACTCATGAAGAAAAATGTGGTGCTCACAATAATGTGTTTTTTTTTTTTTAATCTCAATGGAGATGCTTAGCAACCTGTACGATTAAAATTAAAGATTTTTTTTTTGTTTTGTTTAATAGTATGAAAAATAAATAAATAAAAATTTACAAAACAAAATCCATTAGATTAGTAATTTAAAAAAAAAAACTGAACATAAAAAAACTACAACACATGTTGATTGAGATGCTATATTTTCCATGATCATTGTTTTTCTTTTTTTCTGCATTTGGTCATTAAATGGTTATGAGAATTAGAATATAAGTCATGCATTACCAAAACAAATAACATAAATGATCACAAAAAATTCACCAAAAACAAATTAAAAATATGTTTGCACAGCTACACAAATAATGTATATTAGGAATTAATAGTTGTGTGGCCAAAGAAATTGTTTTTTTTTTATTATTATATGGAAGTAGATTTAGTTTTTTTGCTTTTATAATTATATTTAATTTAATATATGTTTACTTAATGCAAAATTCGAGTAGATGTTTGAATCAATTCAATGTTTCAATGGTCGGTTTCATTGGGAAGCTACTATACTAACATCAAAAATGATGCTAATGACAATAGTTTCATTACATATTTTCGAATAATGTTACATCTGTTTCAATCGATACATATAGTTTTTAGTATGAAAAGATATATTATAAAAGAAAAATGACAAAGAATTAAACTTGTTTTAGATAAAAAATAATATCATTTTCCAAAAAATCTTTTAGTCTGAATTTGGTTAACATATTCTCCTTCTTCTTTGTCTTTATTGTGTAGACAACAACAAACTGAGAGAAAACAAATGGAGATACATGATGTGATCCAAGATGGCATAAGGAGCTTGGAGCATTGGAAAGAACCTGAACCAGAGGAGCAGCTTGGACCCGAGGATGAGCTTGATGCTGAGGATTCTCTTGTTTCACCAACTGGTCCAATGACTTGATCAACTGGTCCCTTGTCAAGTTTTGTTCCATTGGGTTTTTTTGACAAGGTTTTGATTAGGCAGCTGTTTCACTTCATCATTGCTCATTTGTTGAAAAGAAAAGCCCAATGCCCATTTTCATATCCATTTCATGGCTAAGGGAAGGAGAAGCAAGTTTTAATTTTATTTTATGTATTTTTGTTATTTCCAAGACTATTTGCATGTTGTTTATAGTATTGCTTCTTTTCTCTATATATTCTCTAGTAAAACCAGAACTCAAACCTATCTATCTTTTTATTCAAAAACTCTTTAAGTTAGATCATCTCTTGCTGGTGTGTAATATCCACAAGAAATGCTGTTTCTCTTTTGGTGCGTTATATCCGAAGAAGAATCAGTTGGAATATCAGAGGCCTTTCCACATCCTCTGTGTGACCTTTCGATCCACATCCTTTGATCCATGAATCCTCTTAGTTTCTTGGTTGCAAAGAGTATCCCTATCAACTTTCGGATTCCAGATCTTAGGAGATTTCTATCAAGTGGTATTAGAGCAACAGTCTGAAAGTTGAGTAATCTCTTTCTCATTTTTTTTTGCGTCTTTTGTGTCATATTTTCACCCAAATTGTGACGGTCAGTGTGTTAACTTGCGAATTGAATTTTGAATCGTATTTTTCTGAGTTGTTTTGCACCAGATCTGGTCGTTTTAATTTAGGTTGTGTGGAAATAGTTTTTTCTGTCGAATTTTGAGTTGTTCTTCATCTAGATATGTGCTTAGAAGTGTTGAAATACTTTTTAAAATTTTTGGAAAAACATTTCTAGTGATCTGTACGATTTGTCTCTTCACATTCATAAGAATAACGTTTTCAGATTTGATCTAGGGTTTTTAAAAACGGATTTAGGGCATTTGAAGAGTCATTTTTGTGTTTTGCTCATTTGATCACGATTTCTTTCAAGGGAACTTGTTACTTGGTTAGTTTTGTGTTGTTTTTCAGGCAGACTGTCCGATTTTGATAAGGATTCAAGCAAGAACAACAGCAAGCTCTTCATAGAAAAATGGATGCACTTCGAGAAGGACTTCAACAAGAAAAGAACAGAGCAAAACAAAGGAGGGAACAAGAGATTAATCCCAAGCCACCAGAGAAAACACTGAGATCAACTTGGAGCAGCTTACAGAAAACCTGTCACACTCCCAAATCTAAGTTGAATTTTTATTCTGATTTTAAACATACTAATGAACTTCAACTCTATAAATTTTCAGGAAAAGGAAACTACTTAGACTGGGAACAAAACATGAACGACTGGTTTTACTACAACCGCATTCTGAAAGAGAAGAGGTTAGGTTATGCAATTGGCCGACTGTTTGGAGATGCTTATAAATGGTGGTTGCAAGAAGAAGATGATCGCTGGTATTACAAGGAGCCAACAATCACCACATGGGAAGATCTTAAGGAATTACTGAGGAATAAGTATGCACAAAAGAGTTTAGTACGAAAAGAAGCTTACAGCCCTCAGCCAAAAGAATTGTCCAAGCCCGTTCAAACAAAGAAAATGGAGCCTAAGTCAACAACTCAACCAAATAAGGCTACTAAACAAGCCATATTTCACAACAAAAGCCTAAATTCATCACTTGACTCCGGCGGTGAACCAAAGAAATGTCATACTATGGAGCAGGAGAATGACAAAGCTGAAGCAGTTCTGGTTTGCAGTCAGTTACCTAGAGTTGAAGATATCATGGTTATCAAGGAGAAACTACCAGATCCTCCAAAACCCGAGGTAACTATTTTGACTCACAAAAACGAATGAAAGCTAACCTGCTTAGTCTTGGTGCAGATTGCACAATTTTTAGGCCAATCACGAAGACTAATGATCAAGAAACAGTTGCTCATAATCGGAATCAATCAAGAGATCGCTATGAAGTTTATCAAGATCAAGTTTGGCTAAAGCACAAGAACGAACACATAGGCAAGGAATCAAATTTCTTTGAGAGGGCTGGTGACGTTAAGCAAGATTTGTTTTTAAAACAGCCATTATTATTGCTTGTTGATAAAAAAAACTCTCATGAACTTGACTAACCTTACACCAGTGCTGCCGAGTGAGATGATGATCTTTTGCAGGATTATGAGAATGTGTTTCTGGAGGATAACCCCATAGGACTACCACTCATCCATGATGCATCTCAAAACCACATTTGGGAACCTAGATTCTATGCAGAACGTTCAAGCCCCTTACCACACGAGATTTGGATCTCTTCACTTCACATATTCCCCGTGGATCCTAAAATAGATTTTTCATCATTTTGTTAATTCCAAACTTATCAATGGCGACCAAGAGAGCTCTTATTGTGCAAGTTAACCTATAGAGTGGACAGCTTGGTAACCAACAGCTCCCTGATCCAAGAAGAGCCCCCAGATCCAACACCATTTCAATTTACCATGAAAAGTGTGTTCACCAAATACACCAAGAACCTTATTCAAGTAAGTATTTCTTTGTCTCGATTTTTTTCTCATAATTTCAAGGCTGTGAGTATGAGTTTACTATATCCAGAAATCATTGAGAAAGAGTTAGGTTTATTCAAGAAATATTTGGAGCCAAATGTTTGTGTTAAAATGCATATAAAAGAGAAACATGACAAATAAAATGCTTTGGCTCAAACTGAGATATGTTTACTTGTTTATTATGACTACATGACTATGATAACACACTTGCTCTTTGCCAAAAGCGTTGACAACTTTGCAGGTACAAAAGAAGAGCCACCGGACATAAATGTTGTCTCATTCAATTTCTTAGCGGCGAGGACTGGAATTGGAGATGTTTTCATGCAAGACAAAAAACCTATTGATTATTTTAGGATGATCTTTGAGGTTGGAGACCAAATATGGATGCTCGGGATTGATAGTTCATTTCACCAAACAAGAAGGATCAGTGATAATGCTTATCAACTCGATCTGCGAGGTAAGTATAAATTGACTTCTACTTTTAATGATTCTGATCCGGTTCCTTATATTGCAATGAAATGGATTTGAGGTCAAATTCTTTTCAAGTGGGAGAGGATGATGTGATCCTAGATGTCATAAGGAGATTGGAGCATTAGAAAGAACCAGAACCACAGGAGCAGCTTGGACCCGAGGATGAGCTTGAAGCTGAGGATGCTCTTGTTGCACCAACTGGTCCAGTGACTCGATCAAGAGGTAAGATATTCAACCAAGCTGTGGGAGGAATGCTTAAGCAGATATGGATTCAAGATAGCCAAGACGGAGGTGACGCTTGTCAAACCACTTTGGTATTGATTCAAGCTAAATGATTTCAACAAATAGGAAAAGTGTCTCAGTTGTACTCTTTTTCCCTTGTCAAGTTTTGTCCCACTGGGTTTTCTTGACAAGGTTTTAATGAGGCAGCTGTTTCACTTCATCATTGCCCATTTGTTGAAAAGGAAAGCCCAAGGCCCATTTTCATATCCATTTCGTGGCTAAGGGAAGGAGTAGCAAGTTTTAATTTTATTTTATGTATTTTTGTTATTTCCAAGACTATTTGCATGTTGTTTATAGTTTTGCTTCTTTTCTCTTTATATTCTCCTGTAAAACCAGAACTCAAACCTATCTTTTTATTCAAAAACTCTTTAAGTTAGATCATCTCTTGCTGGTGTGTAATATCCACAAGAAATGTTGTTTCTCCTTTGGTGCGTCATATCCGAAGAAGAATCAGTTGGAATATCAGAAGCCATTCCGCATCCTCTGTGTGACCTTTCGATCCACATCCTTTGATCGACGAATCCTCTTAGTTTCTTAGTTGCAAAGATTATCCCTATCAACTTTCGGAGTGTAGATCTTAGGAGATTTCTATCAATTAGATTTAGTTTTTTTTTCTTTTTATAATTGGATTTAATGTAATATATGTTTACTTAATGCAAAATTCGAGTAGATGTTTGAATCAATTCAATGTTTCAATGGTGGGTTTCATTGGGAAGCTACTATACTAACATCAAAAATGATGCTAATGATAATAGTTTCATTACATATTTTCGAATAATGTTACATCTGTTTGAATCGATTTAATGATGAGTTTGAATTAGGTAGGTAGTATCAAATTATATATATATATATATATATATATATATATAGTTTTTAGTATGCAAAGATATATATTAAAAGAAAAATGACAAAGAATTAAACTTGTTTCAGATAAAAAATAATATCATTTTCCAAAAAATCTTTCAGTCTGAACTTGGTTAACATATTCTCCTTCTTCTTTGTCTTTATTTTGTAGACAACAACAAACTGAGAGAAAACAAATGGAGATACAACAATGAAGGATAATATGAGTATGTACTTATGGTAAAACTGATGTTATTTGTTTGTAGTATTTGATCGTTTGAAAAAGGAATTGTGTAGTTGATGTTGTTTTCTCGACGTAGAGGTCTTACAATTTTGAGTTGGATATGATTCATGCTTTCGGGTGGTGATGAGATCCTTTGATAGTAATTTGTGTATTCGATATTATCCCTTGTTTATTTTGTTGGGTGTTTTATTTTTTTAGATTTTTATACATTGGCCTTGTTTGTGTGGTTTGTATCTTTATATATTAGTGTGTTTTTTTGTTGATTTCAGTTT
>CM051367.1:3567275-3609775 GCA_028015245.1 Cardamine occulta
CTTTCGCTAATTTATTTTTTTCATTTAATTGGTTTGAATTTTTTGGTTAATTGTCCATCATTATTAGTACTGATTGTATTTTATTGTTTGCATCTGACCAGTTTTTTTATTTGTTACCGTTGAATTTTTAACTATTAAGTATGGAGATTGTGGTGACATAATACTTTTTTTAAATTATTTGATTTTTGTTTTCTATTGACCAATTTATGTTTTTAATATTTTTGATGCACTAATTATGGTTTGAGTTGTGATGCTCTGGTTTTTATTATATGTTTTGTTTTATTTATTTTTTTATTTTAATTCTGAAGTCATTTTCAATTTATATTGTTGAAGATTAGTAGTTAGAAAGGAAAAAAATATAAATGAAATAAATTATAAAAGGATTAGATACCTACTATATTTAAAGAAATATAGTATAAAAATATATACAAAGTGGAAATATATAAATATACCTCCTATGTGGTTTGGTTTTGTGTGAATCATTTTAAAAAGGAATATCATATTTTCAATTTATATTAGATTCATTGTGGTAGTTGGTTTTTTTGGAATATATGTTTATAAGAAATTAAAATAATTTGATTTGAAACTCTATTTTAAGGAAACAAATATAAAAGAAATAAACTATATTTAAAGAAATATAGTATAAAATGTAGTGAGTGATTTGCAGTTGAAAAGAAATTACTTTGCAGTTGTTATGAGTAGTGATTGATTTGATGTTTTGAACTTAATGGGTGAATAAATATTAACAGATCAAGAATATTTTGGGGCTGAGAGTAAGGAACAGAAGAATTTCATGGCACATTATGAAAGGCAATAAAAGATAGAAGAAAAGCTCTTTGTCAGGGCATCTCGCACTAAAGAGGATAAGAAGATAGAGAAGCGCTTGAAATCAAGCAGCGGGTAAGTTTTTGCTTTGGTTGAAAACTCGAGTGTCAGATATTTGATTGGTCATTATGTGATATGCACTCATATGTTAAATTGTAATAACTTTCCATTGTTTTAAGAGGATCAAATAAGTTTGAAGACATTTGCTTGCATTACAGACCTGGACTTCCTCAATATTGCATTGACTGACATTTTCTGTTTCTCCCAAATGAGAAAGTAGGTGTGGTGGGAAGAACTGGGCAGGGAATTAAAACATCTTTTCTACCACCCATTTAAATACTACAGACTCTATGGAATTATCTAAAACTTTTTGCAACACTAGAATCCTAACTGGTGGATCGAATAATGTAGATGGGGAAATTGAAGAGTACAAGGAAGATGTTTTGAAAATAGCGAGGGATTTTGACGTTGGTGTGAATCCATTTGTTGAATACATGCAAAGCTCAATTATGTGACTTTGGCGAGAAAATGATTTTGGTATATGGAATGAAATATGAATCCTAAGGAGGGTCAAATTCTATCAAGCGTCGGACTCTATCTCTCTCGTCCAGTTTTCTCCCATAGTCAATTGTATGTTGCTCTCTTTCGAGTTAAACCCATAGGTGGTTTGAAGATTTTAATAAGATGCGAGAAAGGTAGTCCTTAAGTAACAACACCTAATGTCGTTTACAAGAAAATCTTCCAAAACATAATGGCATCATAGATTACACATCCCTTGTCAAAGTTTATTTTGATTATCAGCCTATTATTTTGTTAATTTTATTTTACGAATTTAGTTATATAATCGTAATGCAGTTTTGATAGTTAAACTCAATACAATTTCCTATAACCTGTGTCGGGCATGGGAATATCACCTAACATGAGCATATCATAACCTACAATATGTTATTCGCATTCTTTTGGTTACGAGTACCTCGTGCTGCTAGAGACGAGTACTTTTGAGAATATTACTCAATGTTTTCAAAGGAGCAACTTCTTTTGATTACATTAAAACAGCAAATAATATTGTTTACAAGGAATTCCAAGATGCATGTTATGCACGCGGATTACTTAACGATGACAGGGAGTACATTGAAGCTATTAAAGAAGCATGTCTGGGGAACTTGTGACTTCTTACTAAAGTTATTTTTTGTTATGCTAATGTCTAATAGTGTTGTAGAACCGTTGAGTAGTTGAAATGCTATATGACAAATCTTGTCCAAAGATATGTTGTATAAAGAAAGAAAAGCTTGTGGAGATCTTGATTAGTAAATTCTATCATTGTTTGTATTTGGGGTATTCCCTTTTTCTATCATCCTAAAATCGTTAACTCTGTGATTGTAGGGTTTAATTTAACGGATGTGCAGATACAACATTTGGGTCTAGCTGAGATAGAACATCTTTTACGTAGAAGTGGCACGTCTCTTTCGAATTATAAAGGCATGCCCTTGCCTGATTTGGGGTTAAATAATCATTATAGAAACAACTTAATAGACGATGAGTTTTGTTATGATTGTGCCAAACAACAAGAATTCTTTGAGTATCTTTACCCAAAGCTAACATATGAACAGATGAACGTATATAATAAGATCATTGCACATTTATCAATGATATCAGTGGCGTTTTTTATACGGTTACGGAAGAACTAGTAAAACTTTCCTTTGGTCACTTTTGTATGTCTTCGTTCCAAAGGGTTGATTATTCTTAATGTAGCATCCAGTGGTATTGCATCACTGTTATTATCGGGAGGGAGGACAGCACATCCCCGTCTTGGGTTACCTCTTACCCCAACTGAGTTCACGACTTGCACGATGCCAATAGGTTCCGATCTCACAAACTTAGTTAACTTATCCAAACTAATTATATGGGATAAGGCACCGATGATGAGTAAGCACTGCTTTGAGATGTTGGATAGGAGCATGCGTGATTTTATACCATGTAAGTATGATAAACCATTCGGAGGTAAGGTCGTTGTTTTTTGTGGAGATTTTAGACAAATTTTTCTTGCTCTTCCTGGTGCTGGAAGGGATGAGCAGTTATTGCTGATATAAATTCATCTAAACTTTGTAGAAAAATAATAGTTCTCACGCTGACCAAAAATATTAGACTTCTCGGAGGTAACAACAGTGCTAAATCACAAGAACTCAAGTGCTTTTCCAAATGGATATTGGATATTGGCGAAGACAAGCTAAATGAATCTAATTCAGGCAAAGTAATATTAATATACATGAAGATTTGCTTATAACCGATTGTGAAAAAGCTTTTGAAGCTATAGTTACGGCAGTTTACGGGAAAGCCTATGACAGGAAAAAAAATTGTATTTTCTTGCGACAAAGAGCCATATTAGACCCAACTAGTAAAGATGTTGGTGTAATTAATGATTTTATGCTCGCCAAGTTTGAAGGTAACATGATACATAAACATAGCATCCATTTTCTGTGTTTAATGACATTATGTTTTCAAATGTTTTAAACAACATGTATATGTATTTAGGTGAGGAGGAAAGTTACTTAAGCTCGGATAGTATTGAACCCATAGCAAGTACAGAAGCAGATATGATGATTTATTCTCAAGAGTTTTTGAATACAATTAAAGTTTCAGGATTGCCTAATCATGATCTGCAGTTGAAGGTTAGGGCCTATTTGTTTCCTCATTCAGATGATTTATTCAGATGAGGATGAGAATTCATGTTTGTTTAGTGTGCAAAATGTATGTCATCCAAATGAATCATCTAATTGAGTTTCAAAAATTTAGGCAAAAAATTTTAGATTCAGCTAGCTGATCCAAATCGGATCATTCGACTGGAGCTGAAACAGCCAAAAATACAAATGACACATGAAAACTACCATTTCCTCTCTCTCTTCTTCGCGTTTCGATTTCTCTCAATCTCTCATCAAAACTAGCACAGAGCTCTCTGAGTTCTCGTCATCGTTGCTATAGAACATGCAAGTAGTTTTTTTCCTTTTTGATGCTCTCTCTATTTTCCTAAGATTTAGATTTTCTCTGCTTCTTTTGTAGTCTCAGATTGTAAAGCAATATAGCTAGAATGTTTTGAGAGATAGAGATAGAGATATCGATAGATAGAGAATTTATGGATCTGGGTTTGTCTAGATTGTGGGTTTCTTAGTTGTTATATCAATAGATGGAGAATTTTTAGTTGTTGATCGTAGAAGAAGAACATAGCTAGATGATCTCTATTTTCTAATTTGATTCTGTGTCTGGATTCTTTTTACCAATTTATCAGAGCTTGATTGTAGATACTTAGTTCTGGGTTATAAGATTGTGTTGCTACTGTTTGTGATGCTTGATGAAAAGTAAAATCACGTTTGATATGTCAAGTGAAAGAAGTTTCTGTAGTAGCTAAGAGTTTAGATTCTTTCATTTTGCATGTGACAAGTAGTTTTTTCTTACCCTTGTTCATTGCTAAGCTAAGCGAAATGATGGTAATCTGAGGATGCCCTTGTTTCACATCGATCTATGGTTTAGGAAATGATTAGTGTCTTAGGGTTTATGAAGGCAGTACTTAACATTCTTTACTAATATCCATCTATAAGATATAATTTTTGTTTTCAGATGATTGGACTTGCTGTGTCATGCGGTGCCACAGCCACATCATAATATCTTGTTGTAAATATTTAGTTCTGGGTTAAGATTGTGTTGCTACTGTTTGTGATGTTTGATGATTATTTTGAGATCATAGGGCTCATTAGATGGAGGATGCTGATATTTTAAGAATATTGTTACTTGCGTTTCTCATAAACCACAATTCATTTTTGGTTAGACTTTGTTTGCAAATTTAGATCTCTGCTTTAACTAAACTCCATGATGTTTCTGTTGTAGATTTATGTGTAAGCATAGATAGAGATGCACAGCGTAGTGAGCTCTTTGTCTTCTTCAAAAATCTGTTTTTTATCTGAATTGTTCGTGGAATGAAAATTAACTCTTCTTTGTAGATAGTTGCTGTCACTTCTTCGTAGTAACAATGACATCTATCCCTAGTACTAAATCAAGTATCTTCCTCTCTGAAAGTTAATTGATTTTTACAAAAAAAACTGTGTTATCTTCAAATAAGAGTCTTGCATGGAGTGATGAGCAAACCAGTGTGTATCTTCAACTTAGAATTAAAGAGAAACTGAAAGAAAATATTAGAAAACAGACTGTAAATAATGCTAGGAGACAGGCGATTATTGAGTCTTGACAAGTTCTATGAAACATTTGGGGAAAGAAACCTGTGGAAAAAATTTGGTAGCAAGTATACCAAATGCAAGAAGCAGTATGAAGCTTTCAAGAGGCTGTCTCACAACAGAACTGGACTTGGTTATGATACAACCGACTTCATAGATATGTCAGAGGATTGGTGGAACAAGCGGTGTAAGGTATGTGTTCATTAGAGCAGTGTATTGTAATGATTAATGATTGAGTTACAGAGATTTTGTGAATTTCTTAACTTTGATTTTTGGATTGGTATAGGGTGGAGCAATCACTTTGATCCATTAGTTTACCTATTCCAACAAGATCAGATATGAACAGCAAGGTACAATACTATGATCGGATATTTGGTTTTGTATTATTAAGATTCATTGTTCTGTTTACAGCAAGGTACAATGGTTTACATTGCTCTTTATAGACCTGTCAAGTTTGTGTGAAACTGAAAATGGAGTGATATTGAATTATTTTGCAGGATACATTTAGATTTTTAGTAGAAGATGATGACATGGATTTGGTATTAGACGAGGAGAAAAACATGTATGCTCTTATTGAAGAAACATATAGAGTGATAGAAGTTAATATAGACGGACAATTAGTGAGGAAAAAAAGAGGTGGATCTTGTTCTATTTATGGTTGGCTTGCTGATTTTGCTCTGTTTCATCTTTTGTTTGTGACATTTATTTTATGTAGATGATGATCCTGAGGTTAGTTTTGTGAATGCAGATTCAGCTGGAAAACTTAACAATAGTAGAGTTCTTGCAACATCGGTTGATCAAATGCAGAAGACTAAAGATTGTGATATTTCATATGTTTAATCCAAAATTTATAAATTTGATGTAAGATCTGTTTTTTTTTTTTGTAAACGTTGTAGAATTTTGCTTTGTTTTGAGGATTTCATGGATTTAAGGATTTGTAGACTTTTGCTTTGTTTTGAGGATTTGATATTTTTTATGTTTTATCCAAATTTTAAGTGTTGTTGGCTTGTAAACTTATTTTTTTGTAAACCAATTTATAAATGCAGCTTTGTAAAATAAATTTATAAATATCAAAATTAATAATTTGAAAAGTATTTAGTTATAACTATATGTTAAATCAAGAATTAAAATTAATATGATTAAGGTTAAAGTTAAAAATATGATTATATTAAAGCATGGTATGTTAGTCATTTTCTTGTTAAAAGCATTTAGATGGAGATGAAAATTTACAACAACTAAGTAAACAACAAAGGTTCATTCAAATGGATTAGCCAAATGAATAACCCAAAATAAAAACAAACATCATTCAGATGAATTATGGAGATGGATTATTTGGATGAACTAGTTGGATGGAAATGAAAACTATGCAAACAAACAGGCCCTTAGTGTCCCGATAATGCTACTTAGGAATATGTATATATCCTAAGAAGGGTTTGTGCAATGGTACAAGACTTTAATAAGTTACCAAATTAGTTAATCATGTGATTGAAGCAGAGATTATAACGAACGGAGATGATGAGGTTAAAAATGTATTGATTCCCATGATGTTTATTTCTCCACCATATACATCATTCCTCTTTAAAAAGAGGTGTAGGCAGCATCATGTTGCAATTGCATTCACGAGAACCATAAACAAAAGCCAGGGTCAAATTTTATCAAGCGTATGACTCTATATTCCTCGTCCAGTTTTCTCACATGGGAAATGGTATATTGCTCTTTATCGAATTATAATATATGTTAAATCAAGAATTAAAACTAATATGATTAAGGTTAAAGTTAAAAATATGATTATATTAAAGCATGGGTATGTAAGTCATTTTCTTATTAAAAGCATTTAGATGGAGATGAAAATTTAGAACAACTAAGTAAACAACAAAGGTTCATTCAAATGAATTAGCCAAATGAATAACCCAAAATGAAAACAAACATCATTCAGATGAATTATGGAGATGGATTATTTGGATGAACTAGTTGGATGGAAATGAAAACTAAGCAAACAAACAGGCCCTTAGTGTCCCGACAATGCTACTTAGGAATATATATATATATATATATATATATATATATATGTATATCCTAAGAAGGGTTTGTGCAATGGTACAAGACTTTAAGTTACCAAATTAGTTGATCATGTGATTGAAGCATAGATTATAACAAACGGAGATGATGAGGTTAAAAATGTATTGATTCCCATGATGTTTATTTCTCCAGCATATACATCATTCCCCTTTAAAAAGAGGCGTAGGTAGCATCATGTTGCAATTGCATTCACGACGACCATAAACAAAAGCCAGGGTCAAATTTTATCAAGTGTATGACTCTATATTCCTCGTCCAGTTTTCTCACATGGGCAATGGTATGTTGCTCTTTATCAAATTATAACTATATGTTAAATCAAGAATTAAAATTAATATGATTAAGGTTAAAGTTAAAAATATGATTATATTAAAGCATGAGTATGTTAGTCATTTTTTTATTAAAAGCATTTAGATGGAGATGAAACTTTACAACAACTAAGTAAACAACAAAGGTCCATTCAAATGGACTAGCCAAATGAATAACCCAAAATGAAAACAAACATCATTCAGATGAATTATGGAAATAGATTATTTGGATAAACTAGTTGGATGGAAATGAAAACTAAGCAAACAAACAGGCCCTTAGGTTCCCGATAATGCTACTAAGGAATATAGATCCTAAGAAGGGTTTGTGCAATGGTACAAGACTTTAAGTTACCAAATTAGTTGATCATGTGATTGAAGCAGAGATTATAACGAACGGAGATGATGAGGTTAAAAATGTATTAATTCCCATGATGTTTATGTCTCCACCATATACATCATTCCCCTTTAAAAAGAGGCGTAGGCAGCATCATGTTGCAATTGCATTTGCGATGACCATAAACAAAAGCCAGGGTCAAACTTTATCAAGTGTATGACTCCATATTCCTCGTCCAGTTTTCTCACACGAGCAATTGTATGTTGCTCTTTATCGAATTAAATTCAGAGGTGTTTTGAAGATTTTAATATCATGCAAGAAAGGTAAGTATCAACATTACGTAATCTTGTTTACAAGGAAATATTCCAAAACATAAGAAAATCTTAGATTATACATCACTTGTCAAATTTTATTTTGGTTACTTTAATTTTATTTTACGAAATTAAAACTGAAATCCGATTGTGATTGCATTTTATTGATTTACCAGTTAAGTATATGATATTTTGCCGACTGTTTATAAATTATATACGTCGGCTAAATATTATTTGCTTCAGATTATCTTCTTGAACAAAACAGTTCATATGTCATGTAATATGCTTATCACTACGAGAGACAAAGTTTTGTTTATTAAACTCAAAACAAATTCTAATAACCCGCGCCCGTTCACCTAGTCATATATATATGAAAGGGGAAGGGGGTTCTCCCTGGGTTGACACGTCAGTATGGGAGAGTTATCCGTTCTTAAAAAAAAAAGAATAAGAGGCAAAAAAACAAAGCGACATCTCCACAGTCACACACCCCTTCATCTTCGACCGGTTTCAACAGGATTTGAAGAAATCAATGTGTTTAAAATCCAAAACGTATGATTGGAGCATTCAATCACTGGCCCTCGAAGTCGTTTCCTCTATATACCAATTTCTAGAAAGTCTGTTCATTTAGGGTTTCAAATTTGAGAGGAAAAGAGAGATGACTTCGACAATTGTGAATTTGATGTTGAGATTACACGAATAGCTTCTGGGAATTCTTCGTTCCAATGGTAACGTTCGAAGTTTTAAATCTACCACAATAGAGTCTTACTTTACAAATTAAGTTAAATATCTATCCCTATGTGTTAGATTTGATTCAGGTTTGTCGTCGGTGAGCAGAGGATCTATCGGCCCATGATCGTGTATTATCATTAGAAAAGATATGAAGACCTATGATAGAAACCACGTCCAAAGTGAAGGAGTCATAAATAACATTCGCGAAATCGGCCTTCAGGTTCCCTCCATCTCTCTATTCCTTATATCCAAATTGGTTTCGTATTTCTTTGATTCACATTCAACAATCGTATAATCACATTTCAAAAAGGGACAACTTTACAATAATCTATCAAAAATTAGTGTTGTTGTTGTTGTTACATATGGATGTGTCCTGAAGCTCCAAAGTGTGAGTAAATGTTGTCATCTTTAAGTTATTAAGAACTTCGTATACTCTCTGAGATAACAGTTACTTCATTTTGGAGCATTCTCGACTGAAAGTACAGTAATAAAACAAATTCCAACGTTTGTTGGTGTTTTGGTTTTTATCATTAGTCTGTGCTGATCGGTTTATAAAACCAATAGACTAAATAATGTGCAGGATCAAGGATGGATTCATGTATCTAAAGGATTGGATACAGTCAAGAATAGAGCTCACGACATCAATGTGGTTTGCCGATGCAGATCTATTCTTCTATGGATGTTTTCTCCCATGTTCTTATTGATCGTTCCACAGTCAGTCTCATAAATACTGATACATTGGATGAACTGGAAACAGAAGAACCGCTCATGGATGATATACAAAGGTTTGCACTTTTGTTTGAATATTTGGCTCACTAATGTTTGTTCATTTGGAGCACTCATGTTTGTTAAAGCTTTCTCTGCCGGTGAATATATTATGTAACTTCGTCTGAGATCAAATGAGATAGTCTACTTAAAATTTTCTTACAGTACATTGTTGAGGCGACACTTCTATTAAGGATTTATCATTCGTCTTCCAACTACTAGAGAGGTCCTATGATGTGGAAGTGGAACATATTGTGTTGAGTTTGTTATTTATATAGTCTATAGTTTCTAGATTTTTTAAGATTAGTACAATGGATGTTATGTTGCATAAGTTGATGATACTTAAAAAATATTTATTAACAGTGTGAGATAAACCGTGCTTGACTTATTCTTAGGTTCTTGAAGCCTATGCATAATCCTTGTCAATGACAAAGCAGTTGAAGATTATTGCATTTCTTAATTCATTTTTATGTTATGTGAACTAAGCGTAAAAGGAAGCAGAAGCTTATATTTCGCCATTTGCAGGTTTGTACCAGTAGTTCTGTTTAAAAAAATCAAGGCATATGTTGGAAAGACATCTTACCTCGATTCTTTAGTTAATGTTGTGTTCTTCTCTCTGGAATAGCCTCCTCTTGCATTGATCATGACACCAATTCCGACAATGGGTTTAGGCCAAAGGAGAAAGCTCACAGACATCACGCTATAAAGGGTAGGTTGTCATTTCCGGAAAGTTGACTTTTCTTATACCCTCTTTTAGTTTATTGATAGCTGGTTATTAGAGGGCTTTGTTTTTTCCTGTCAAGCATTTGTAGGTGTTCTCTGGGATGTGTCATTAAGGTGTTATATGACGTGTATGACATCATTTAATATCTTAATCAGGAGGTTTGCTTCTCCAAAGTCTCTAATTTGATGTTACCCATTTGTTAGAGGAAAAAAAAAATAGAGGTATTTATGCAACTCTTCTATTTAAAAATGTTGTCTGCTTTAATTTCTGGTCTGGTTTTTGTTCCATGAAAGAAAACTCTTGGAAGATGGAACTTGGAAGTGATTGCTTTTATTTAGTACAAATAATAAAACAGAAATGAAACACAACATGCGTAGTTTCTGGACAAGGTTATATTTCCTCTCAAACCGATTTTGTGATAATTTTCCGGTTTGGTTATTTACAGGAAGATTGATCATGACTGTCTGCTTCAGCTATGCAAATCGTCTGGCAAACTGTTAAAGGTGTGTTTCCTAATTTCAATACTCTTTGAGTTATGGGGTACGAGTTTTGTTCTATAAGTTAGAGAGAAAGCGCAAAGACTAATCTGCTTTAGGGTGGAGAACCTGACATGATGACAGGAGCGAAGATGATACTCCATGATATGTTGTATATCTTTCTTTGCCCCACCTCCTAAGCTAGATGATGTGGGTTCAGAATCCACAGTGCCCGGTATAGATGAATAGCTGATAAAATCAAACAGCTGCTACATTGAAAGCCATTTCTGGAATCATGTCTTCCCAAACAACAGAAAACTGTTCCTGTCCAAAAAGATGTCTTTGCCGAGAAATACCTCAAGGATGATAATAAAGCAAAGGAGTCAGACGAGATGGTTGGTCTTCCTTCTCCACAGCCTCCTCCTCTGCCTCTTCCTTCTCCACCTCCTTCTCCACAGCCTCCTCCTCTGCCTCTTCCTTCTCCTCCTCCTCCTCCGTATCCTCTTCATTCTCCTCCTCCTTCTCCACCTCCTCCTCCGTATCCTCTTCATCCTCCTCCTCCTTCTCCACCTCCTCCTTCTCCACAGCCTCCTCCTCTGCCTCTTCCTTCTCCTCCTCCACCTCCTCCTCTGTATTCTCTTCATCCTCCTCCTTCTCCTCCTTCTCCACAGACTCCTCCTCCTCCTCCTCCTTATCCCCTTCATCATCAGTATCGTCCTCGTCATCAGTATCACCACACATCTCAATCACTCTTTTCTTAGCAGCTTTATCACATACATTTGCAATAGGAGAGGTCATGGGCGACCCTATAGAAATTGTTGAAGTAGTTAGTCCATTTTATTAGAAAGAAATAATGCAAATTATTTGAGAAACATATACTTACATCTCCCAGGACTGTCGTTGTTAAAATCTTCGTCCACGAAAATAGGTTCACCACTCTTGGATTTCTCCAGGATATCAATCCTACTTGTCAGATCACTAACCTTACTATTAAGGGTTTTGAACCCTTCCATAACTGCCTTAGACATTTCAGCAATTGATTCATGAGAAGGAAGAGGCAGAGGAGGAGGAGGAGGATGAAGAGGATACGGAGGAGGAGGCTGTGGAGAAGGAGGAGGTGGAGCAGGAAGAGGCAAAGGAGGAGGCTGTGGAGAAGGAGGAGGTGGAGAAGGAAGAGGCAGAGGAGGAGGCTGTGGAGAAGGAGGAGGAGAATGAAGAGGATACGGAGGAGGAGGTGGAGGAGGAGAAGGAAGAGGTAGAGGAGGCTGTGGAGAAGGAGGAGAAAGAGGAGGAGAAGGAGGCGGAGGCTGTGGAGAAAGAGGTGGAGAAGGATAAGGAGGAGAAAGAGGTGATAGATGTGGATGCCAAGGACGACAATGATGCTGAAGGTACTTTATTTAATCTTGTCATATCTTGTATTTAAATTTTATTTTAACTTGTTAAATAAATTTTTTATATATGTGCAGCTATAGATCCTCTAACTGCAATGGTTGTTTGGATTCCTCCTCATGAAGAGCCTACAGTCAATTTGGTTATAGATGTGGACAGTCCTCCCGAAAATGAGGATGAAGGGTTAGGCAAAAAGAGGAAACGTGAGCAGTCCAAACACCTTCTCCCACCTTATACTGGGGAGAAAAAAGATCGAGGAGGTAAAGGTAGTAGAGGAGGAAGAGGAGGAAGAGGAGAAGAGGAGGAAAAGGAGGGAGAGCAAGCAAAAGACAAAAGGCATAAATGTTGGCAAAAGTGTTTCACTTTGGATTTGTGTTGTTGAACCTTTATATTGGCAAAAGTGGTTTCAGTTTGGATTTGTTTGTTGAACCTCTAGTTTGGCAAAAGTGTTTCAGTTTGAACTTGTTTTAGGAATTTATGTGAACTTCCGTTTAGCTTTAGTTTTAACTTCAGTTTAACTTCCGTTTAGCTTCAGTTTAACTTTAGTTTAACTTCCGTTTAGCTTCAGTTTAACTTCAGTTTAACTCAGTTTAACTCACTTTTACGTCCGTCTAACTCAGTTTAACTTAAATTAAAAATTAACAAATTTAAAAAAAAAAATTACTTATTAAAAAAAACGGCGCCGTCATTCATTTTCGTTTCCATACACCTAGTTTAACCAAAAATCTAGTTTAACAAAGTTACATAGTTTAACTTCCATCTTAAAAACCAAAAACCTAATCGTAGCGACCTCGAAGCAATGCTTGTGTACAGCTCTATCAATAAATCTTGGACTTCGTGCTTACTATCAAATTCTTGTTTTACCCTCATATCAATACCATCATCCCATACAACATCCACAACCTTATCTGGTACTACAACAGGTGAACTTTGATAGTATCCACATCCGGATAAGCAATTGTGCATCGATAGTCTCCGACATCCAAATCAACATGTGTACCTTCACAATCATCGACACCCAATTCATTGTTTTCAATATCTGAATTACAAGGAACAATATCCCATCCAGCAATACTTTCTGATGATTCCCCATCTTCTGGTAACCAACCAACCCTATCTACATTATCTCCATCATCATTCCTAACATTGTCACAAATTCCCATAACTCTACTTGATTTACCAGATGATATCTCATGTCTTGAAGCTTGTGAACTTTTCCGGGTTTCTTCAACACCTTCCACTACCTCGACGTGCAAAACAACTTGCTCTTTATTTTCACATAACCATATGTATCCCAAGACATCATTGTCATCGTAGATATATGATACTCTCTACAATACTCCATGAATGTAACTTAATTTCAGCCTCGTCGCTTCGTCTACATTCACTTTTCTACGAATTTTCTCAAGCAACGATGAGTAATTGAATTCTTCCGCACCACCATAAGTAAATATAGAATATATTTGAACTTCTCTTGGATTCCATTTAACAACATCTCCCCTATGTGAATAATATCCACCATAATTAAAATAAATGAGCGTCATTGTCCCTTGCAAACAAATAATAAAAAAACATCAGTCTATAGTGTGTATAGTTTAACATAGTTTAACTTCTGCAACATAGTTTAACTTAGTTTAACCTAGTTTAACTCCTGCAACATAGTTTAACTTAGTTTAACTTACTTTAACCCTGTAACATAGTTTAACTTCAGTTTAACTTTCGAACTTACTTTACCAACAGTAACTACGATTCTACCCAGATCCGATCGACGAATTCCAAAACAAGATTTGAAAATCGCTCAAACCCAAACTCAAATTTAAGCTATTACTCATATATAACACTTATATTGAAGAGATTAAAACTCATAAACAACATATTAAAGAGATTGAAAGCGGACTCACCTTGTCGTTAATGGCGGAAGGAGTTTGAGGATTTCGGAGAAGAGGAAGGAGTTTCGGAGCTGTATGACCGGAGAAGAGGAAGTGAGATTGCCGGCGACGGAGGAGGCTCGTCTGAGGAAGCTCGCAGCAGCTTCGTGTCATCGTCGTCGGAGATTCGTGTCGTCGGGGTCAAATGACGAAGTCGTCGTCGTCAGACCAAATGCAGGATGCTTTTGAAAAACTCAAAAGAAAGTTTAACCTATGCACCGGTACTAGTACTCCCTAACTTTGATAGAATTTGATGCCTCAGGTACCGGCATTGGAGCTGTCTTGACTCAAGGAGGAAAACTCGTGGCATACTTTAGCGAGAAACTAAACAGAGCCTCACTCAACTACTCGTTGGTAAGAAGTTTAGAGACTTGGCAACATTATCTTTTGTCCAAAGAATTTGTTATTCATACAGATCACGAGACATCAAGTATCTCCAAGGCCAGAACTACGCTTAAGAAGAGACATGCAAGATGGTTAGAGTTTGTGGAGACATTCCCGTATGTGATCAAATGTAAGAAAGGAAAGGATAACATTGTGGCATATGCCTTGTCAAGAAGATATAATCTCATCACTACAATGGAGGCTAAGATTATGGGGTTTGAACATATCAAGGAGCTCTATAAGGACAATCCAGATTTTCAATATGCGTCCAAGGAGACCATGCAGAGAGTTTTCGGAGCTTTCCACTAATATGAAGGATTTTTGTTCAAAGACGAACGCTTAAGCATACCACAAGGCTCAATGAGGGACTTGTTAATCAGGGAAGCTCATGGAGGAGGTTAATGGGACACTTTGGATGAGACAAAACTTGGAGCGTAATGATGGAGCACTTTCTTTTGGCCGCATCTAAGGAGGGATGTGGAGAAGTTCTGTTCCAAATGTGTCACATGTTTGAAAGTTAAATCCAGGTTACACCCACATGGTTTGTATATGCCTTTACCTATATTTAACATGCCTTGGGTGGATATATCTATGGATTTTTTTTAGGTTTGCCAACGATCAACCACAAGGATTCTATCTTTGTAGTTGTAGACAGGTTTTAAAAGTGGCACACTTCATTCCCTGTAACAAGACCAATGACGCGGCTCAAACTGCGGATCTATTGTTCAAGGAAGTAGTTCCCTTACATGGGATACCACATACCATCGTCTCAGACCGCGACACCAAATTTCTCAGCCACTTCTGGTGGACTCTATGGAAGAAGTTGGGAACAAAGCTGCTTTTCTCCACCCCTTATTATCCCCAAACGGATGGGTAAACCGAGGTAGTAAACCGTACCCTCTCAACATTATTGAGGGCCACGGTAGGTAAGAATTTACGTAATTGGTTGTCATGTTTGCCTTTTATTGAATTTGCCTAAAATCATTCCAAGCATTCGGCTACTAACCATTCACCTTTTGAGATTGTTTATGGGTTTAATCCTAATACGCCATTAGATCTTGCTACATTACCTCAAGCTGTTTATTCTAGTGCTGAAAGAGAGACCAGGGCTGATTTTGTAAAGAAGTTGCACCAGAAAGTCAGAGAAAATATAGAGAAGAAGAACGAAAAGACAAGGGAGTATACGGACAAAGGGCGTAAGAAGGTCACATTCGAGCCAAAAGAGTGGGTCTGGTTACATATGTGACAAGAGCATTTTCCCAACCAAAGGAAGTCAAAGCTATCGCCTAAAGGAGATGGACCGTTCAGAGTGTTAGAGAAATCAACGACAATGCCTATAAACTGGAGCTACCAGGTGAGTTGAATATTTTTTCCACTTTCAACGTTACTGACTTGTCTCCATTTCTTGCAGATTACCCAGCTCTAAGGTCAGAGCCTTTACAAAGGGGAAGGAATGATGAGGACATCCAAGCTGACATATCCAACACTGAGAAGACTGTTATCACCATTCCACAACTAAGGAGGAGCCCACGAA
Source organism: Cardamine occulta (assembly GCA_028015245.1). Taxonomy (NCBI): domain Eukaryota; kingdom Viridiplantae; phylum Streptophyta; class Magnoliopsida; order Brassicales; family Brassicaceae; genus Cardamine; species Cardamine occulta. Next base: position 3,583,282 of record CM051367.1, read on the forward strand.
CAAGATCAGGCAATAGGAGTGTAAGAGAAGACTTCAACAAGGGAGTAGACAGTTTAATCATTCTGATGAAGGATGAAGAGCTTACAGGGTAACTGGTGAGCAAGGAAATAGCACAAGAAACTCCCATGGAACCCATGAGCAACACAAACGATGAGAACATTCAAAGGGAGTGTAAGAGAAGACTTCAACAAGGGAGCGCATCGCAGAGCTTGTTCTCAATCTACCACATACTTCACAAGCTCAAGACCTACATGACATACAGAGAGTTCAGCGCACCGAAAACTTTCTATTTTTAGAATTATTTACTTTTTCTTTACAAACCTTGTTGTTTTGATTTTTAACTACTTGCTGTTTTATTCTTTGAGACCGAGGATTCTGATATTAAACCACTATGCTCGAGTTGTAAAAGACTCAACCCTAGTCGCTTCTCTCTTCACTGTGTGTGATTCCTATGAAGAAAAAGCTTCGACTTATCAATGCTCTTCCACCTTCTAATTTTTCTTTACAACCTCTCACGATGTTTGGTTCGCACTAACTTCTAATTTCAATAAGAACTCCATCACATGTTAATATGAGCTCAGGCATCGTCTTCAGTCAATGAACATGAAAGGTAAAACCTTTCCGGCTTACTGTCAAGAATTTTGGGTCATTTGTGACAGTCTTAGTTCTATTGGAAAGCCCACTGATGAGAACTTGAAAGTCTTCACATTCCTTAATGGATTGAGTCGTGAATATGATCCAATCGTAACAGTCCTTCAAAGCTTTATGTCTCATTCTCCTGCACCGACATTCAATGATGTTGTCATGGAAGTTTCTAATTTCTCCTCAAAGTTGCAGTCGTATGAATCAGCCCCAGATGTCTCTCCACACCTTGTTTTTTAAACCCAAAAATGGGGATTCGGGCAGAGAGGTCATGGTAACTATCAAGGACGAAGTGGATATCCTAACAGAGGCAGTTTCTCTACTCGTGGCCATGGATTTTCTCAGCAAGTTAACTCCTCTAGTTGGAGCCAATCTCCACCGACGCAGTCCGGTGGTTCAAGCAATCACCAGTTTTTCATATTTGGGGACTTGTTGGGCATATCTCTCTTAAGTGTTGGAATCGATTTCATGCATCTTATCAGAGTGATGATGTTCCTCAAGCCTTAGCTGCATTTCGGGTCTCCGATAATAGTGGTCAAGAATAGTTTCCGGATTCTGGAGCTTCCGCTCATATTATTCCCTCAACCGCTCCACTCCAATCTGCTATACCATATAATGGGCCTGAAAATGTGATGGTTGCTGATGGTTCGTACCAACCCATCACTCATATTGGGTCTACTGTCCTCAACACCACCTCAGGTAGTATTCCTCTTTATGATGTTCTTGTTTGTCCTTCAATGCGGAAATCTTTGTTAGTGGTGTCAAATTTATTTTAGGATTATCCTTATGGCCTATTCTTTGATGCTAACCATGTCTATATTATTGATTTAAACACCCAGAAGGTGGTGACAAGAGGTCAACGCCGTGATAGTCTCTATGTGTTAGAAAATGCAAAATTTGCTACTTTTTATTCAAATCTACAGATAAGAGCAGCAATACTTTCATTTATGAACCTTGCCAAATAGGAAAGATCAGCCAAGTTCCTTTTTATTCTTCTGAATCTAATGTTATGGAACCATTTGATCGATAACATTTTCATCTATGGGGTCCTTCTCCGGTTGTATCTAATCAAGGTTTCAAATATTATGCAGATTTTGGTGATGAATTCTCTCGTTATTCATGGTTGTTTCCTCTAAAAGCAAAGTCTTATTTCTGCGATGTGCTTATTGGATTTCAAAAGCAAGTTGAGAATCAGTTTCGTACGAAAATTAAAGTGTTCCAAAGGGATGGTGGTGGTGAGTTTATGAGTACATGATTCAGAAATCATCTTTAACATCATGGTATTTGTCACCTCATCTCTCGCCATCAACGGTGTAACAAAATGGGATTGCTGAACGCAAGCATCATAATTTAACTGAACTTGGCTTGTCCATGTTATTTCAAAGTAAGCCACCACTCAAGTTTTGGGTTGGAGAATTTTACTCGGCCAACTTTATCAGTAATTTGCTTCCCTCTTCTGTGTTAAAACAACGAAGTCCACATGAAGTTCTACTCAAGCACCAACCCGACTATTCCTTTCTGCGAGTATTTGGTTCTGCTTGCTACCCATATCTCCGGCCATTTACTCAACACAAATTTGAGCTACGGTCTCTTCATTTTGTGTTCTTGGGCTATCATACACAGTACACAGGTTATCAGTGTCTCTATCCACCAACTGGGTGATACACATGTTTTTACTCACACACAGCAATACAAGGAGATGCTAAGTGTGACCTGTATGCAATTATAGTATAGTGGTGGGAATACTAAGTCAATCAAATCAAGAAGACTGTACTATGTAATGAGGATGTGATCAATTCATTTAAGTCAAGCCAATCAGATTAAATGGTGAATGTCTAACAACCTAAATGATGTAAGAAAGATAAATAAAATACCCACTCGAGTTGTCAGTTCGAGGGGGGTTATCGAGCCACAAAAAGAAATAGAGTAAGTAGAGCACTTGACCTAGATGATCAAGTAAAGAGATCGAGTTGTTCACGAAAATGACAAAACAAAGAGAAGCACTCGACCTGAGGGGTCGAGTGTATGCAGTCGAGCTAAACAGAAAATAATCAAAGAAGTAAAGCACTCGATCTATGTGATCGGGCAAGAGAGATCGAGTAGTAACAGCAAAAGTAAACAAAACAAAACAGAACAAAACAGAGCAAGCAAGAACAGAATTACAATCAAATGGTAAATAGGGTCCTACGGATGGGATTCATGGATCCACTTTTTTAATTTAACAAGAAAAATAAAGTATACTTGTGATAGGCATCGACAAGAGGAGAAACCAATAACACCAGGGTAAAGGAATTCCTCTTCCTTCTCAAAATAATTATTTGTTTCTCACTTTTTGCATTTGGTGATGTAGCTGAAACAACTCATCATTGGCAAGAGTGTGTATGGTCAGTATTGATCTTCTCCAATAAAGAGCTTACAAAATTCTTGAAATAATTTGAAGTTAATTCACATATCTTTAGATTTTAAAGATATGTATAAAGCACTGTATCATGAAAGATTTAATATTTTCTCCTTTTTGTTTTAATTTCCCGGGTCGACGGTTTGGCCAGCGAGTCAAATTTGCTTAACTTTCAAATGTAAAATTTTTATACCGACATAACTTTTTCAACTTTCCACGAAAGCTCATAGTGTTTTTTTGTTATTGTTAAAATTCCTGGTTGTATTAATTTTACTAACTGGTTACATACTTAAAAGAAAATAAATGAGTGCCTTAACAACAGAGGCCTTCTGGTTATCTGAACTCCAAAAGTGGGAAACGTGGAATTCAAAGTAAACAGTTACAATACAATAGTTTCTTGGAACCAAAGGGAGAATGCTTCGTCAAACCTTGAATGATCTTTTCGCACATAGCAATTGTTGTGGATGCCTTGGTCAATGGAGCGGAATAAAACCTGAGCTGGCGTTTTGATGTTGTTGAAGATTCTGTTATTATGCTCTCGCATAATGCATAGATAGTAGCCTGAGCTTCGAGCAAACGAAGAGAAGTCGATATAGTTTCAAGGTCTCGTGCTTGCAACCAAGAAAGGAAGGTTTCCCAGACAGGGAAATTCAAGAAGTGAGATCCGAGCTTGGATAAACATATTCTCCAAATATCTCTCGAGTATGGAAAACAAAGGAAGATGTGGTCCCTTGTTTCCACAAAGATTTCACAAATTACGCAAGTATTATCATCAACCAGATTCCAAGAAATCAAGTCTGGCTTTAGTGGGAAGGCGATCCAAACAAGAAAGCCATAAGTTAAAGGCATGCTTAGGGACTGCTCCTGGAAACCAAACCTGTTTATACCAAGGTACTGGTTGAAGAGAAGGTCGCAAAACATTCAGAGTGTCCGAGAAATTAAATCTGGGCTTGAAGGGTCCCTAACTTAGATTTCCATAGATAACAGTCGTTTGCAGCTTTGGTTTTGCATTGAACTAATTTCAAGTGACATAGGAGAGACTCAGCATTGTTGCTTCTAGCTCCATGAAAACTCCAACAATTTGCCGTACCTGCTTGAGAAAATTTGGCATCAATAGGTATGCCAAGCATGCGAGGTCCAGATAATCCCAGGAAATCGATTAGTTGGACAAAAGGTGTCCAGACATCGTACCAGAATGAGCAGTCAGCTCTAATACCAACATTACATCTAAGGAAGTTAGCGGCCATTGGACGAAGCTTCAAAAAATGCTTCCACATAGAGGATCCCCTGCTTGAGTCTTTGATAAGCCAGAAGGAAGCTCATAGAGTTAGACTGTTGTTGAGTATATTATCCACGATCTTGGCAACCGAAATTTGTCAGGACCTTGTGTATTTGGCAGATCATGACTCTAATTTTGAGTGGATTTTATATATGAGGGTGCAACATCATTGGTAGGAGTGAGTGCGGTCAAATTATCATTGAAAAACCCTTTATTTAAAATCTTTTAAAAAACCCAATACTGGCAAGAGTGTGTACAGTGATCTTCTCCACCAAAGAGATTACAGTCTTCTGTGGTTTCTTTGATGCTTGATGTATTGAAAAATTCACTCAGTTTGCTCATTGTCACTTTTATGAGCGTCAGGGCATGCTTCAGGGTTTGGTACAAGTTCTTCTCCAATAACTTCTGGAACTTTGCCAAGCAGCCGGGATTGTTTATCTGGATTTTGAAGAAGCTCCCTCTTCTCCATGTATTCCAACTTCGTAAAAACTCACGAGTCACGAAAAAACTATAAAGAAAGACGTTTTTTTTTCTTTTCAGATTTCAAGATAGCTTTCTCCAAATGATATTATTCATTTAAAAATAAACAAACAAAAAGAAAAATATTTTCTCCTAAGAAAGGACATTCTTTTCCCTATCCTTTCTCGCTGGCCCTATCAATAAGCCTTTGTAACAAAAGAATTTCTCTTCCAAGCCACTAAAAAGGCAGCCACCAAAAGTCGACGGTCAGTTAAAGAAATAGGACCTTAATCGCCTATTCAGCATAAAGTATAGGTAACTTAATCATCTTAAAAGCATTGTGCTGTCGATGATATTGCTGTAGCATCATGAATAAGATATACAGAAATGAAGAATGAGAGGAAGTCTGCAAACATACATGTTTTGTCTGGTCTCCATGTAAACTTCTACCCTTTTCTTCCATTTCCACCTATCCAAGGTTCAAATGAATAATGATTAAAAACTACAAAAACAAAATCTAAAACGCCATAAACAGCAATAGCAAGTCACTGATACATATGTCAGAAAAATGTAAATAATCAGCAGAGAGAGCTACAAATAATTACTGAAAGTGATGTAACTTGGCTTTCTTAATAGCAAACTTGCAGTTGTGGGCTTCTTAAGAAATTCATTCTTTATTCTCTGATTCAAATCTTCACATTCCTCCTGCAAAAAGTTTACATAAATCTATGATAAATCATAGACCATATAGGCTAGAGTGGGCGTTGGTGAAACATTGAAATAGTGAAAGATGGTGCACATCTTATATAACTTGAAAATAAAAGCCCAATGCCCAGTTCTCGAAACAAATGGATATCTGATTATATATTCATCTATCAAAAGAGAAATTCTTTTTAGGAATATACGTTATTTCTAAATAATATTACATGTGAGAATTTATCATCAGATAGCACAGATATAGGAACATCTTTCACATAATTATTACCCTAAAGAAGAAAATCATCAGTCCCATGTTGCTTATTCACACCTAGAAAACATACAAAAGCACAAAGAAAGTTCAAATTTCTACAACAGACAGGAGATTTTAAAGCAAACAAACGTAATCTTAGACCATCTCCAACCCCACTCTATATTCACCTCCAGTCTCTATTTTGGAGTCATTTCTTCTCCTAGTCCAACCCAACTCCATTTTCAACTCCATATTTGGAGTCCTCTATTTCCAATATACACCAGACTTGGAAATGAATCTCGACACAGGATAGAGAAAAACTCAACTCCAAAATGAAGAAATGGAGAATTGGATAGGTGATGTCCTTAGAGATATTGTGATAGTATTTTTCATAGACAAGAATACGTCACAGGAACATAGAGTTCCAGAAATTTACCTGTCACCTGAACAAGCTGATAAGGGTACTTCTGAAGATAATCATCACGGTCACGCTTGATCCTCACAAAACTTCCCAACATTTAACTCTCAAAGGTGCCTGGAGACTTCACCAGTTCCTGGACTAACCTCTTTCTCAAGTAGAGAAGCTTGATCTTCTCAGTCACAATTGCAGCAAACGTGCCTCTAGGTTTCTGACCAACCTTTCTTGTTGGGTTAGCTACCTTCTTTGAGTGCTGACTGACCCGAGGTTCATCATCGTAGAGATAGTCAAAGTCAGAACCATTCTGGTTCTCTTTGTAATGCTTTTCCAGCAGTTTTTGGACATTTATTTTGGATATCGTCTAAGTCCCAAAAAGTGAAACCAAGCGTTCGTCGCACACAACATTTCTTTTCTTAGAAGGATCCATAAGCCCTTGCTTTAAAATATACTTATTAATAGTGTCAGTAACCTCATACTGAGAGATCATCTCTGTGTATCTTTACCAAGGAATTGGAGAAACTCAATGAGTTGTCTTGAACCCCATCCTACAAATTCGAATCGTTTAGGTCTTGCTTTCCGTTTCCTAGAAGTAACTGTATGACCATTACCCTCTTCCGTGATAAACACAAACAAGCCTATACCACTTCCTAATCTTAATACCAACTCAAAGATACAAAGAAACTTAGAACAGATATCAATGAAACATAATATAGGCAAGCATTAAGAACCAATTTGTTAATGTCAAAATACAGCTAAAACCTCTTAAGCCACGGGTTAAAGCCATAGATCTCTGGTATTAGTTGGTTCAAGCATTTCATCAAACAACTTATGGGTGGGAAATGCCTGAGATAAAAATTACCAATCCCTTGGCTACCTAAGCATTAAGAACACCTAATCCATAAGAGATCTATCCAATTTCAACCTTAAACATCTAAAGATACCAAGAATCCTAGACAAATCTAACTCATCCTTAAGAATCCTAATCACGACTCAGAATGCATCATCAAGAACACAAACCCAGAAAATGCTAAAAACAACATATGATATAGATAATGATGCGATGAACAATGTTGAAGAAGAAAAGAATTGCAAATATTCAATAGCCAAAAAGAAATCAGAGTTACAATATAAGGAAAACGAAGAACAAGAGAGATAAAATTAAGAGGCAGAGATTAGGTTAAAAAGAGGCATCCCTTGCTAATAAACAACAAGAGTATTTATACTAAAAGGCTTGGAAGCCCTATAAACACTAAAGGAAAAAAACATAAATCAGGTCTGGGAAGGGAAAATCCTCTCGACCCATGTGGTCGAGTGGTCTTGGTCGAGTAGTCGGTCCAAAGGCAGGTTCTTCCCTTGAACTCACCCACTCGAGCAATCCGAGGCCGAGTGGAATTGACGTGTATCCCAAGTTACCATCAATCGAGTCCTCTAGTTGAGCTATTCTGGTCGAGTGGACTTAACGGATCCTCCAAGGTACGTGCACTCGAGCTCTCCACTCGAACAGTCTAAGTCGAGGCTGGTGCAAAACTCCAAGTGTGTAGTCGTGAGCTCCAAAAGCACCTAATACCACTCCGGAATGCACAATGTCTGCAATGCACATGAAAAATATCCTCAATACTCTAAGGTGAACAATATGATGCAAAGTTGTATAAACACTGGATGAAACTACAATAAAATGATGATATATGAAGGCTAAAAACATGTAAAACACAGTGACATCAGTTCTCCATGCCTTCTGTCATTCCTTTCTCTCCAAATAGTGTGTAGTGTTGTTTGGAAAACATATCTCAACAAAAAAAGTTTGAGCTTATCTTGTGATTCACCAACAAGGAGAGTAGTGATACCTTCCCATTGTGTCGTGAATTTGGATGCTAGAAGGTTGTGAGTTAGGCAATTCCATATCTCCGCCAAGTATAGGCATGTGAAGTAGAGATGGGTTCGTGTTTCCAAAGATTCCGAACAGAAACTAGATTTTACTATAGCTCCTGTGTTCCAGCTTAACATTCTGTCACTCGTCGACAGTCTATTCTGAATTGCAAGCCACGACATGAATGAATACTTAGGCATTACGTATGAGAACCAAATGCCTTTGTACCATTCCTTTATAGACTGCATTGTTCTAGTTATCTTCCAGGTTGCCTTTGAGTTGAAATTACATTTAAATTTGTCTCCTTTATACCTCCATAATACCACATCCTGTTCTAAGACTGTCCCTCTTTGGCGTTGAAGTTCAATCATTTGTTCAATGCTTTTTAGCGCCTCTGTTCTATGGTTTCTTCTTTGGTTTGTGAGCAGAACATTTTCTACTGTTTCATTTATCTGTATGCCCAGATCGATGCACTCGCGAGTTCCGTAACATCTATTAGTCGGCCCAATGGTGACCATTGGTCAAACCAGAAAGATGTGGAGCAGCCATTTTTAACTTCCACTTTATACAACGATGATGCCAGCTCTTGATATTTCAGTAATTTCCTCCAAGTCCATGAGCCAAGTGATGAAGTTTCTTTAACCAACCAGAAGGATCCCTTCCATATTAGGTATTGGCGAACCCAGTTAACCCATATTGATGAGTGTGTGGAGTGAATCCTCCAAATCATCTTCAAACAAATCACCTTATTAGCTTCCGTAATTGATATCAGCCCCAAACCTCCCTCTTCTCTTGGTCTACAAACATCCTGCCATGCAACTTTGGCTTTCTTTGAGCTTAGTTCTGGTCCAGACCATAGAAATGCTGCGCAAAGTTTATCTATCTCTTCTATGCAAGCCTTTAGTAATCAGAATGCCGAAATCCAAAAGTTTGTGACACTATGAATTACTGAGCCAATGAGTTGCAACCTCCCAGCAAATGAGAGATATCTTGATGTCCATGTAATCATTTACTGTCATCCTCTTCGTCAATAACGGTAAAGCCAGATACCTTACTGGAAGATGGACACTTTCAAATGGAAACTGGTCCAGAATAGCATCCCTTGCCATATCAGTAACCCCCACCATGTATAAGGTTGATTTTTCAAGACTTATACCCAGCCCCGAAATTTCAGTAAACACTTTAAAATCTTGAAGAATTCCCTTGATTGATTGCTTCTTTCCATCTGAAAAACCAAATAAATCATCCGCCAAACAGAGATGTGTAAGCTTGAGATTTTGATAATACGGGTCGTAACCTATATGTCTCTCCTTAGCAGCCTTGTCCAACATTTTTGACAGCACATGCATACATATTACGAAAAGATAAGGCGATAAAGAAGTCGTAATGAAACATAATCTTAGCCAATAAATGAATTTTTCAGGAATTCCCAGGGCCTTTAATGTTGATATAAGAAAAGACCATTGAACAGAGTCAAAAGCCTTTGATATATCTATTTTCATCGCACAATGGGATGATGCTGTATCCTTGTGATAATTTTTCACCAACTCTGAAGCAAGAAGGACATTTTCCATGAGGAGCCTATACTTGAAAAAAGCTGATTGGTTAGTAGCAATGAATTTTGGGAGGATTTGTTTCAGCCGATTAGCTAGAATCTTTGAAATAACCTTATACATGACATTGTAGCAAGAGATGGGACGATAGTCTTTCATCTAATGTACCTCCATCTTCTTAGGAATAAGAACTAATATTGTAGAATTTAGTCCCTTTGGTAGGAATCCCTTATCAAGAAATGATTGTATCACTACCTGAATACTGCATCTTGTATGATCTGAACATCTTCCAGACTCAAACACACAGTATGGCTGAACTTATGGAGCCAAGTATCATTTACCAGTGTACGATCGAGTTTCTTGCAAATAAAACCTTCGTCTCTTTTATTACACCATATAAATAAGGGACCATGGAAAGTCATATCAGTGAATAAGCAATATCTCGCCACATCCTGGAAGTCTCTCATACCCAAGGAAGTTGCTGGAGATGCCATAAAATTTGAATGTTCTTCCATCTTCAATGTCTCATTGAAATCTCGGTAAATAATCCAGGGTTTATTTCGAAACAATGGAGAATTTTTGTGATTTCTCAAGTCCTCCCACAGTGTTTTCCTCTTTTCTACAAAATTTGATGCATAAATGAAGGAACAGAAAAACTCCTCTTTCATCCCCTCTAACAAAACAGAGCATATGATCAATTGTCCACTAGTGAAACAGGGAGTGAGTCTCACCTTTGGACTCCACACTACCCATACTCTTCCCAGCCTATTGAAATCATAATTTGACATATAAGACCAATTCTGAAAAACAGTATTAACATTTCCCTTTGCTTTCCTTTCCTTGACTCATTTCTCCAGTAAACAGCCGAATTGAAAAGAAATTTAATGTATCCAATCATGGAGTATTGAATGCTTTGTTGACTGATTAAATCCTCTAACATTCCAGTAGAAACTCGACCTTAATGATTCTTCCGGAGGGTAATCTGTTTGTTCAAAAAACTAGGATTAACATCCTTTGCTTTTTGAGAACTAGCGTGACATGGAGGATTTTGACGAATTTGGATATTTGATTCCAATCCCTTTTTAACACCAGCAACCAATTCCTCTATACCCTCTTGCATAAGTTTGGTTTCTTGCACTTTCTCCTCCTCCTCGTATTTTTCTATGATTTCACCCTCTTCCTCATTCTTATCTCCTAAGACATCAAATCCTTTTTTTGATAAAATGGAGACTTCACCATATTCCAGATTCTTGTTCCCCTTGTTTGGACTACGCCCTGTTTTCACAGGTGTGGACCATTCCTCACTCTCATGAACAATCAGATCAGTTGTTTCTTGCACTACCTCTATCAAAACCGGTTAAACTCCTTTGTTTACCTCTGTTGTTAAACCACTTTCCATAACCTTTGTTGATGAACTTGTTTTCACATCTTGTAATTTTTCTATCACAACTATAGCTTGCTCCTTTGGACCTTCATTCAGACCTTTGTTTGCCACACACTGTTTGTAAATGCCCCCACTTTTCGCATATTGAACATTTTGGAGGTAGCCAAGGGTATGAATATTCCACCGTAGTATCCTTCCTCTTGTAGTTGAATTTCATTGATTTAGGCAGCTCCTTAGTAAGATCTGCTTTTACAAAAACTTTCACACATTTTAACATCCAAACATTGAGCAGTCTGTGGATGCAACCGAACTGGTTCCCTCACAGCACTGGTTAGGAAACAGAGACCTTTCCACGACACCATTTCTATCGGAACATGTCTGAGATGAACCCCAAGTGGAACCGACGATATTTCCGGAGACATCTCTTCAATAAAAGGAGCCCACTTCGACATGATAACTGGAATTTCAGCCAGATTCTACATCCCCCTTCTTAGAACCGTATTTCCTATTGTAGGATTAGGAATCCTGAATTTCATTGTTGCTGAATTGATCACATGAACATCAATCATATGTGCCTTATCACCAAGGGCCCATATTTTGTTGACTATAGCATGAACCTTTGCTACATGAGGTGCCATATCCAAGAACTTACCTATTAGAACATCCTCCCACAAAGGAGCTGGATCTTCAAAAACCTCACCTGAACATCAACTGAACTTACTCCATCCTGTGTCGAAACTTTCAGATCATATTTTGTCAAACCCTTTTTTTTCCAACCACGTTTGCCCATGAATTTGAAGGAATCGTCGTTACTGGGATTGGAAAAGGAGAGTCCTCCTTTACCGTTGTTACCACCTCTTCCATTGATCAGAGGTGGCGGCTTGCCATGTACAAGAAAAAAAAAACCTTCGAGTCACCTCCTTACCAAAACGCTGCGTCTCAACCCTTTTCTCTCCTTGAATTTTATTTTGATCTTTACTTGGACCATCCTCATTGCGGTAGAAGTTGAATCACCATGAAATGAGTTCTTCTTCTTTTGCTTATCCTCAATCCGAGATTTGACTCGACTAAACGTGAGGCGGATGCTCGGCTTAGATGTAGCAAACTAGCGAAACCCATATGTGTCTAGAATAATTTGGAAGACCAGGTAAATAATTATTTGAATAAGTTATCTAGTTTGGAGAAATCACTGAAACAGATGCTCAGATGTAGCCATAATGTTCAGGTGGGTCTGACGGTGGACATGAGCTTGGTCTCTATTAAAGAGATAGGACTTGGGCTCTTAGTAGACTTGTTTGACAGAGGCATGTCTTCGTTTCTGGATTTCGTACATACTGTATCTGTTGCAAAGATTTGACCGTAAATCATGGCCGATAACGCTTGGGGCTTTCTATTGATATGTTAATCGCCTCTTGGTTCCATGTGATTTGCCTGGAAAATTCTCTTGAAGACGGCTGGTCTGACAACAGCGAATTTGCATTTTAGGATTTTGTAAAAGTGGTACCTGTTACGAGGAGTTGACCATAACTCTCAACCGATAACTCCGATTCAGGGAACTCAAGCATTCTGGCAATATGACTCTTGGGGCGTCACGGGGATAAGTTATTCGTCTCTTGCTTCCATGTGGTTCCTCTGGAAATTGGTTTTAAAGTTGGCTAATCTAACAGCAACGGATCTGCGGTTTAGGGTTTTAGGCAGACTGCGTCGGTTCTAGAGAAACTGCGATACCTCTCAGTAGAGAGCTCTGATTGATGCAAGGTCGAGTTCTATGGAACGCTTACTTGCGCCGGTAAATCGTCTCGCAAGGTGGTGACTGTTGGGAATCTTGGTGACGCTTGGCATGTCAATAATGGTGAACTGTGGCGTATGAACTGGATCTCGTAAGATTCAAGGGATATATATTTTTCCCCTCCTTCTACACCAAATTGTGGATAAAGAAATCCCCACCCAAAAATTAGAGTATTACTTTGTATTTAAAATATGAAATTGGTTACAAGAAATGAACAATGAATAAAAGTATATCTCTCCAAATAATTATCTTAATCTGAAAAGAGAGAATAAACTATAGATATTGAAATATTATTTGTATATCTATTTCAGGTGTTTGATTACATAAAGAGAGAGAAATAATGGTTTTGATGTTATAGCTGCACCTCAAGAAAGGTTGCCTACATAAGATTGAGAAGGGATCAAACCATTCGTAGTTTATAGGTCTAGTAAAAAATAGAAGATTCAACCCCATTCCAATGTTATAGGGTCTTGTATTTATACATTGAAGAGATTAAATGCAGAGAATTAACTATGTGATTGAATCACCAATTAATGTCCAGATCTGACCACCTTCTTTGTGCAATGTGGATCTTCTTGGGCTTAAGGAGTTGATTGTGCCTCTTTCCATCTAAATGGATCCGGTGTGCGGGATCCGGTATAAACAGATAATATCTATGGTGAATTGAATGGAAAGTTTGGAAGTCTTTCCACTTTTGGAAACTCAAGTCGCTCTAACCAAGAATGCTGTCGCCAGACCAACCGGTGTACTTTCGGGAAAACCCCAGGAGAATCTTAAAGCATATTGCAATGTTAGCTCAACTGTACCAGCCCTCACTAGGCATGTGAACGAGCCATTGGTACCACTCTTTGGTTCTCACAAAGACATTTTTTGTGTGACACGAACCAAGGATGAAGTCGAGCCACAATGCTACCCTCTAAGGAGACTAACAAAAGTAGAAAACCCTGGATGCTTTGTCTGCTCTTGCTCCATAACAGGCATCGAATTCTCTAATTCTCTTCGTGATTCTGGTGCTAATGTTAATGTTATGTGGAGAAATGTTGCTGAAAAACTTGGACTTAGAGACGTGTCTCCGTCCAACTTAAGTCTTGTTTTTGGAGACTCATCATAGAAAATCCCTGATGGATTAGTTCGTGACCTGCAACTAGTTGTGGAAGACTGCATAGTCCCTATAGATTTTCACATCCTCGAGATGGATGAAAGGACCGAGAGACCTTTGATTTTGGGAAGACCGTTCCTTGCCAAGGTTGTTGACCACAAAACAAGAGGACAACCATTGCCAACATCAACAACAAGGTTTACTATCCAGAAATTTCCACTACCAAACCTCAAGCCCCACCGTTTGATGAAGAATCATTGAATCCCGATATCGACAAAACCGACAAAACCAACACGGGAAGCAACAGTTTTAAAAAGAAGACTCGAAAGCTACCATCCAAGCCACCTGAGCAGCCTAAAATTTCGAAGATGAAGATCATAATTCCTTTTGGTCTTAGCAAGAAAAGCAAGGAACAAATCCAAGAAATGATACGGCACACTAAGGAAGTCCTTCTTCAAGCAAACGTTTTTGAGACAACTGCAAAAGGGCAACTTGTGATAGACGCTGGAGCTGATTACCAAAACATAGAAGAAACTAAAGGAACCACAATTCTCGAAGCTACTTCTTCTCAAGCCAAACCGGCTATCAAGCCGACGATGTTAAACAAGTGCGCGTAGTGGAGATCGCACACCGTTCCGTGACCTACAGCTCATCCACAGCCGTTCGCGAGTGTTCCGCACTCGTTCCAGGATCGAGAACTCATGGAAATGCGCGACAGTTGAAATTGGTCTGATCAAATAATCTATAATCAGATTCTAATGATATGAGGATATTCGAGGAGTTATGATCAAAGAAATTTCGATGAAGGTAGTCTAAATTGAAAGATTTTTAGTATTCAACATTACAGACCGTACCACAATCGCAGGATACACGAAAGGTGCAACAGATCAAATCTGCTCATCCAAATAAGCTGGGATTGAATCTCCAAATATATTAGGACATTTAAGTAGTAATGATCGACATGGATTTGCTAACCAATGACTGGAATAAAGAGATCAATAGCACTCACAAAGGGGCCATATCATCTGAGGAAAGTAAAAATTGTCAGAATAATCCAAGATTATATATTCATTGTAAATGCCATTCCTCTGAAGACAATGACCAGAGAAAACAAGTCCATGATCGTAGTAATTTAAGAGATTGTCGACATCAAGGTACGTAACACGAACCACTGTACAATTGGAAAATTTTCTTTGCTGAAATGATTTAGGGATCCATATTCCCAAGGAGTATGGGTATTCTCGAGACAATGATCCAAAGAAATAAATATTTATTAACGGGTTAGATTTGAAGATTCCATACAAGACCCCTCCGCAGAACCATGTTTGAACCAAGACATCGAAGAATTAACGGAACAATTCTAGTCCCAAAACCACCAAGTAAGTATCTATCCTAGACCTTATTGTCAATATAGACTATGCTATTATTAGACTAGGTTGGGAAAACAAACAAGGAAGAGATAACAAGGCCGGCCAAAGAAAAGAACGAAGAGTAATGGTTGACCTCGGTTACAAGAGCCGTGACCGAGGTCGTGAAGAAGGCTAGCCCCAATCACAAGAGTTGTGACCGAGGTCATCACAAGGACCAGCCCTGGTCACGAGCTATGTGACTAAGGTCCCCAATCATGTTCCCGATTGTCACAACTTTCGATTCTGAGCATTCTGAAACTTTTCCATCCATTGATACGAACCATGATCGATGCAAAGACCATTACCATCGACCGTATTTCACATCCGTTTCCATCTGGATCGTTCCCATAAAGAAATCCCTGTATGTTTTTTTGAAAGACCAAACAGTGAGGTCCCCACAGGTAAGTTTCCCTTCCTTTCAAAAGCCAACCTTTTATGTTAAAACTTGATTTAAATTGAAAGGTGAAAATTTATAAGATTCAAAGAAACTTTTATCATCTCTCCAACTCTATTAAGAGACAGAACACTTTGAATCCATATTTTTCAAATTTAGGGCTTTATTAAAATGGTTGGTGCTTTTAAACACAATCACTGGGAGAATCAAAATCTCTTATCACATTCATCACAAACGCAATGTATGTTTCTAAATTTTTAATTTTCTCTTTGGACTTCAAAAGAGGTATTTCTAAACTCTCTTGATTCAATAGCAATTGTTAATTGGAACATATAGAGAACCTATAGATATGCTTCTAGGTTATCTACCCATAGATTTTTTGTGTGATATTGATGTGATCCTGGGTAGGATCAAGTCCTAGGAAGATCTCCAACAGGTTGCAAGAAGTCAAAATGGTGAATTAAGGTGCGGAAATGTAGGTTTGTCGGGTAGACGAGGGGTTACGCCCAGGGTGGCTCCAGACAGGACGTGGTTTGGCAACGTGGCGGCGAGGGCTGACCACGAGGGTTGGCGACGTGGATCTGGCTGTGGCGACGAGGATGGACTACACGGGATGATCGAGCGACTACATGGATCAGGACGAGGATCAGCAGAGCGGCTACGTGGATCTGGATGAGGATCAGCAGAGCGGCTACGTGAATCGGGACGAGGATCAGCAGAGCGGCTATGTGGATTGGGACGAGGATGATGGGAAAACACGAGGGTGGATCGATGTGATACTTCCAAAGGTGATGAATGACCTTTAGACTATCAAACTTGTTCAGGAGAGAATGAAGACCCAATGCTTCGTACAAAGGATTGAAGGTGAATGATACGTCCTAAGAACTATGGAGAATCCTTAAGACTAACTGGACTTGCTAGTCGTGGAGGAATAAAAACCCAAACACTTTAAGCAAGCAAAGTTGATCAAACAAGATAAGAGAATGAGTTTTATTAAGATGTTTGGTAGATTGAAAAGAAGAAAAGCAGAGAATACATATAGGGTTCAAACATGCATGGAAAATGATAAACAACCCCTTGGAATTCTACAAAGCATTAAACATAAAGTTTGAACCAATCTTGAATGTCTCTTTGGCTCCATTTCGTGGCTGAGAAGATAGAATGGGCTTTGGCTTTATCAAGAGGCCTTTTGAAAGAGTAATAAGGCTTGCCTCATTAAAAACATTGTTTGGAAAACCCATTGGGAAAAAAGCAAACGAAGGGAAAAAGAGTGCAAGTCTTATCACCTCTCTTGATAAATGTCTAGGTGGTTTGGATCACAACTAGGGTAGTTGGCTTAGCACACACTAAACTGCCCTGGATGGTGTTGAGAAGACGTTGTAAAGATGTCTTGAGTTTGGCTTGTTTGGACCGAGTAATAGGGCCAAGGGAAAGGTCCAGTTCTTCAACTTCATGTCCTTGTTCCGGTTCATGCTGCGTCCCTTGATCCTCAGTGTATTCCTTGTCCATTTGGGAATCCGGTTCAAGCTCCTTGCTGCCCATGCTCACATCATCCTCCCCCACTTGAAAAGGATTTGTCCTCAAATCGGTTTCATCTGCAAAATAAGGCACAAGAACAGTAATATTAAAGATTGAACACACTTGGTACTTACCTTGGAGATCTAGTTGGTAGGCATTGTCGTTGAGCTTTTTGGTGACTTTGAACGGTCCATCAATCTGGGGCATAAGCTTGGATTTTCTGTCATTGGGAAACCTATCCTTCCTTAGATGAATCCACACCGTCTCCTTCTTTAAAAACCAACTCCTTGTGGCCTTTGTTTGCATACTCAGTGTAAAGCTTGGTCTTATGTTCAATATTGCTCCACGCCTTTTCATGGATCTGTTTCACAAACTCTGCCTTTTTCTTTCCATTAAGACTTATCCTCCCATTCAAAGGTAAAGATATTAGATCCCAAGGTGAAATGGGATTGAACCCATAAACAATCTCAAACGGAGAATACTTGGATGCGGAATGCCTAGCATGATTATAAGCAAATTCTACATGAGGCAAACAATCTTCCCAATTCCTAAGGTTCTTTTTAATGATGGCACACAATAATGTAGACAAAGTCCTATTGACTACTTCAGTTTGCCCATCAGATTATGGATGACAAGTCGTAGAGAAACAAAGCCTAGTTCCTAGTTTAGACCAAAGTGTTTTCCAAAAATGACTAAGGAACTTAGTATCTCTATCTGAAACAATTGTCCTAGGCATGCCATGAAGCTTAACTATTTCTTTAAAGAATAAACCAACTACATGAATGGCATCATCAGTTTTATGACAAGGGATGAAATGAGCCATTTTAGAAAATCTGTCAACAACCACAAAGATTGAATCCTTACAGGTTTTTATTTTAGGTAGTCCGATCACAAAGTCCATGGAAATGTCATGCCAAGGATGCAAAGGAATATACAAACCGTGGTTTTGGGTAGTAGATTTGGATTGCTTACAAGTGACACATCTTTGACAAGCTTTCACGACATTGCTTCTCATATGCGGCCAAAAGAAATGGTCTTGAAGAATGGCCAAGGTCTTTGCCACGCCAAAATGTCCCATGAGCCCACCTACATGAGCTTCTTTGACAAACAAATCTCGCAAAGAAGAGTTAGGCACGCATAATCTATTTTCATAGAATAAGAATCCATCGGATTGGTAGTACTTTCCTACACCAAAATTTTCACAAGATGCATAGATTTCCTTGAAGTCAGCATCAGCAACGTATTTTTCTTTGATTTGCTCAAACCCAAGTAGTTTAACCTCCAAAGAGTTTAAGAGAACGTACCTCCGAGAAAGAGCACCGGCTACTACATTCTCCTTACCTTTCTTGTACTTGATCACGTATGGGAAAGTTTCAATGAACTCAACCCACTTGGCTTGTCGTTTGTTGAGCTTATGTTGTCCTTTGAGATGCTTAAGAGACTCATGATCCGTGTGGATGACAAATTCCTTGGGCCATAAGTAGTGTTGCCATGTTTGTAATGCCATAATAAGCGCATAGAGCTCCTTATCATAAGTTGGGTAGTTGAGTGTGGCGTCTCCAAGGTTTTCACTAAAATAGGCTATGGGCCTTTGATCCTGGATAAGAACAGCACCAATACCAATTCCTGAAGCATCACATTCAACCTCAAAGTTTTTATTGAAATTAGGGAGAGATAGAACCGGGGCATGTGTAAGCTTGTCTTTCAAGGTTTGAAACGCCGTTTCTTGAGCTTGCTCCCACTTGAATCCAACATTTTTCTTGGTGACCTCGGTAAGTGGAGCTGCTATAGTACTGAAATTCTTGACAAACCTCCTATAGAACCCGGCAAGGCCATGGAAACTTCTTACTTCACTCACATTCTTTGGACTTTGCCATTCCTTAATCGCTTGGATTTTCTCCTCATAAACCTTAATGCCATCTGCACTTACCACAAAACCTAGAAACACAAGGTTATCCGTTCCAAAGGTACATTTCTTAAGGTTGGCATACAAGGTTTCCTTTCTAAGCACTTCTAAAACTTTCCTAAGGTGATCCACGTGGTCATCTAGGCTGCGGCTATATACTAAGATGTCATCTAAATAAACAACCACAAAACGACCTATGAATGCCCTAAGGACATGATTCATTAACCTCATGAAAGTGCTAGGTGCGTTTGTTAGCCCAAAAGGCATAACTAACCATTCATATAACCCATGTTTAGTTTTAAAGGCCGTTTTCCATTCATCCCCTTCTTTCATCCTAATTTGATGATATCCACTTTTAAGATCTATCTTTGAAAATATGCTAGAGCCTTGCAATTCATCAAGCATATCATCTAGCCTAGGTATAGGATGGCGGTACTTTACAGTGATGTTGTTGATGGATCGGCAATCCACGCACATCCTCCAACTTCCATCCTTTTTAGGGACAAGTAGAATGGGTACGACACAAGGACTTATGCTTTCACGGATAAGTCCTTTCTCCATTAGCTCAGTGACTTGTTGTTGAAGCTCCTTGGTTTCCACAGGATTGGTCCTATAGGCGGGTTTGTTTGGAAGAGAGGCTCCGGGCACAAAGTCGATTTGGTGCTCTATTCCTCGGATGGGTGGTAATCCACGTGGATTCTCCTCCGGGAACACATCGCGGAACTCCTGCAAAAGAAACTAAATTTTGCTAGGTAGATCCTGCATGTTTTGGTTAGTTTTAAGGCATTCTTTAAAGACAAAGAGTAGAGCTGGGGAGTAACTTCCTGTTTGAGATTTGACCATAAGATTGGTCGGTTGCTTGGGCTTGGATTCAGTAGTGGTTTTGTGTCTCTTCAAAGCAATTTGATCCAAGTGAACTTCTTGTGGAGTCAATGGTACTAGGATATTTTTCTTGCCTTTAAACTCAAAGGAGTACCGATTGGTGAAGCCATCATGCATTACTCTTTGATCGGATTGCCTTGGTCGTCCAAGTAATATGTTTCCAGCATCCATGGGTAGGATATCACATAACACTTCATCTTCATATTTTCCTATGGACAATGGCACTAGAACCTGGTTTTGCACTTCCAATTCTCCTTCATCATTAAGACATTGTAGCTTATATGGTTTAGCTCTTTTGATGACTTCTAATCCAAGTTTCTCTACCATGGATTCACTTGCCACATTTGTACAACTTCCTCCATCGATCACTAGGCTGCAAACCTTCTTGTTCACAAGGCAACGGGTGTGGAATAAATTTTCCCTTTGTTCGTTTTTCTCGGACTTAGAATGTAGATTCAAAGTTTTCCTTGTGACCAATAATTGACCAACCACGGGCATCGTGACATGTTCTTCCATAGATTCAGCCTCATAAAGTTCTTCTTCCGATTCTAGCTCCCCATTGGCTCGGAGGACTATGGTTCGCTTGTTGGAGCAGGCATTTGAATAGTGTCCAAAACCCTTACACTTGAAGCATTGTATTTCCCTGGTCTTGGTACTTGATCCCTTATCAATGCCCTTAAGACGTGGCTCTTCTGGTTTAGTCTTAGAGAATGGCTTGTAATCCTTGATCGGTTTGTCATCTCGGGGTTGGTTAAACCTGGGTGGATTATATCCGAGTCTTGGGTTCCTTCGCTTCAGTTTTTTCTCAAACATGATAGCCTTGTGGAGGAGTTCCTCCATTTCCACATAATGATGAACCTCAAGGTTTCGTTATCCTCTTGAACATTGGCCCTAGTCAGCAAGGTTTCCATCTCCTTATAATATTCTTCCACAGATCGACTTCCTTGAGATAGGTTCCTTAGTTTTAAGTGTAGTTCTCGGTGGTAATGGCTTGGTACGAACCGTTTCCTCATAATGACCTTCATTTGGTTCCAAGTTTCTATCGGTAGATCCCAAGCCCTTCTTCTAGAAGTAACCAACTAGTCCCACCAACTTAGAGCATAATCTTTGAATGCGGTTGGGGCTATACGAACCTTGTGGTCTTGCGTGAACTCTCTACAGTCAAAGACTATATCCACTTTCTTTTCTCATTCTAGGTATTCTTCCGGATCATTGGTTCCATGGAAGTATGGAATTTCGAGCTTAAGACCGGCTAAGGGGTCTCAAGGATTGGCTTGATTATTTCTAAGGGGTTGATCCTCTCTTGGTCGTCTCCTCTTGGAATGATGTGATCTAGAGGAATGGCTATAGTATTGCTCAGCATCAGAAGGCGGTGGTTGCCTCCTAAGTCAGTCATTGCTGGATCTTTCTAGTTCAGCTCTCATGGTTGCCATGCTTTCATCCATCATTGCTCTAAAGGAATCAAGAAGTTGCTCATTGGAGTTTGCGGATTCTCCTTCATCATGGCTAGTCTCCGCCATGGTACCTGTCCAAATTCAAACAAGTAACAAGTAAAACTGGCCAAGATATCACAACCTCAAACACTTGGTAAGCTTGCTTGAATCCCAAGCGTCAATTTTGGTTTGATCGAACTAAGAAAAATTATCAAAATATGTTTTAAATTTTTGTAATCAATTTTCTCAAAAACTAGACTCTTTTTCAAAACAGATCCGACCGATCGTTTGATTTTTGCAATTAAAACGAATTTATGAAAATCGAAACACTAAAAATCGCAGAAAACCCTTTCGCGCAAAATGCTTGAAGTTGATCGGTCAGATTAAAATATCAAAACATTTCCAAAATTTTTGAAATCAATTTACTTAAAAATAGACTCGTAAAAGGTTCTTTAGAAACTAATTTCACGATTTTATCTATTACCAATTAATTATGAAAATTCTGACAATCAGCAGACAAAACTGATCAGAATGCAAAGAGGTGTAATAGATTGGAAAAGACACAACCTGTGGTGGAGTTAAGCGCTGATACCACTTGATGTGATCCTGGGTAGGATCAAGTCCTAGGAAGATCCCCAACAGGTTGCAAGAACTCGAAATGGTGAATTAAGGTCCGAAAATGTAGATTTGTCGGGTAGACGAGGGGTTACGTGCAGGGTGGCTCGAGACGGGACGTGGTTTGGCAACGTGGCGGCGAGGGCTGACCACGAGGGTTGGCGACGTGGATCAAGCTGTGGCGACAAGAATTGACTACGCGGAACGATTGTTCGACTACGTGGATCGGGACGAAGATCAGCAGAGCGGCTACGTGGATTTGGACGAGGATCAGCAGAGCGGCTACGTGGATTGGGACGAGGATGATGGAGAAACACGAGGGTGGATCGATGTGATACTTCCAAAGGTGATGAATGATCTTTAGACTATCAAACTTGTTCGGGAGAGGATGAAGACCCAATACTTCGAACAAGGGATGGAAAGTGAATGAGACTTCCTAAGAACTATGGAGAATCCTTAAGACTAACTGGACTTGCTAGTCGTGGAGGAATAAAGACCCAAACACTTTAAGCAAGCAAAGTTGATCAAACAAGATAAGAGAATGAGTTTTATTAAGATGTTTGATAGTTTGAAAAGAAGAAAAGAAGAGAATACATATAGGGTTCAAACATGCATGGAAAATGATAAACAACCCCTTGGAATTCTACAAAGCATTAAACATAAACTTTGAACCAATCTTGAATGTCTCTTTGGCTCCATTTCGTGGCTGAGAAGATAGAATGGGCTTTGGCTTTATCAAGAGGCCTTTTGAAAGAGTAATAAGGCTTGCCTCATTAAAACCTTGTTTGGAAAACCCATTGGGACAAAACGAAACGAAGGAAAAAAGAGTGCAAGTCTTATCACCTCTTTTGATAAATGTCTAGGTGGCTTGGATCACAACTAGGGTAGTTGGATGAGCGCACACTAAACTGCCCTGGCTGGTGTTGAGAAGATGTTGTAAAGATGTCTTGAGTTCGGCTTGTTTGGACTGAGTAATAGGGCCAAGGGAAAGGTCCAGTTCTTCAACTTCATGTCCTTTCCGGTTCATGCTGCGTCCCTTGATCCTCATTGTCTTCCTTGTCCATTTGGGAATCCGGTTCAAGCTCCTTGCTGCCCATGCTCACATCAGATATTGTTGATGGAATTTAATTTTTTGATATGTTAAAATATTGTGACCTAATTGGAAACGAAATTGATTATGCAAATTGTTAGAAATTGATTCCTTAGACTCTTTATTCATCATAGAAAGGAGAAATTAGATTGATTTTCACATAAATGAGCATTAAATTTTAATTTGATAGCAAATTTTGTGAGGGTCACCTTAAATCCAAAAATTGAAAGTAGGCTTCGATTTCTTGATTTTAATTATTGAACATGCTTTAAATTGTCAAAATTTAATACCATGGTTATACATTTAATTTTATGGATTGATATTTGTTTCTCATTGATCCACATTGCTAACCTTTACAAAACATTTATCTACTTCTAGGTACCATATCACTGGAAACTAGAGTTACAAGAAGAACCTCTCGGCCACCTAAGGTGGAAAGACCACCTCGATGTTATACACCACTTGACGAGGGAATTGATGAGAGGAGAACCAAAAGAGTACATGATAGAGCAATACATGAGAACCAAGACAAGGAAGTGATCATTGAAGAAGAGAACTCGGAAACATCACCACACGAAAACTAGTACGACTAAGACATTGGGGGATGACACTGTGCTTTCATCAATACTTCCCTCACTATTCCAACTCTCCCTTACTCTAATCTCACGCTCACAAGCTAGGAAGAAGGAGCTTCTAATGATACTTGTAGGGCAAATGATGAAAGAAAATGTTAATTACCGAGCACTGCTCAATATGTTTAACCTCATGCCTACCTTGAGAGTTGATTACATCCTTTTAAGCTCTTGGACTAGCAAGCACTGTCAAATGGATGCTGAACACACTAGGACTCCGCATGTTCATAGACAACACTCGCCAAAAGATTTATGAAGACGAGACAAAGGAATTCCTTGCCACGGTTACACTTTCTTTTCAGCGCACGCATGCACCACTGGTGCAAGACTTAATACTTTACTTCTAAATCAATGGTGAGAATCACAACATCTCCATTCTCCAACTCGGAAAAGCCCTTGGATTTGAGTACCAAGATGCAATAGACTTTGGACCAGAAGATACCAATTCGGTATAGCAATGCTTTGGATGTGACATTTTTGTTAGTGGAAAGACTAAGGCTTCTACACTCTCTCACCCAGCCATAAGATGCATTCACAAGCTCCTCGCAAACACCATCTTCTCGCGAATAGCTCAAAACAATGTCATTAGTGAATAGCTTCTTGTCTTGACAATTCCCTTTGTTGATTTCCCAAGAGAAGTCAACTATGCCGCACTCCTACCCAAGCAGTTGATCAAGATTAAGCATGATGCTTTCAAGACTAGTAACAAACAAGCACCCGTTTGCTTTGATCCTTGAGACTGTTGTAGTTGACCTCGTTAGCCGCTCTTACACTTCCAAGGACAACAATATGGATTTAGAGAAACTTGGTAAGATGAGGATACTTAAAGGATCGATCATCAACCCTGGCCAATTTGGATACAAGTACCACATTCATCCTAGTATGATCAGCACCATCCTACTCCCTTACCACACCATGCCACGCCTTAGTGATGTACTTACCAGCTGGACCCCTTTACCACATGATTTTTACTCATCACGAGTAGAGGATAGACTTCCACTCACACTTGGCCTTTTGATCCACAAGAAGGCTATGGTTTCTTTTGCTTCTCAGCATGTCACACAAGCTTCCACGAGAGAAGACACAGCCATTTCCTCTCTTGAGGAAGAGAGAGACCGCCGCATGGTTTTGGAGCAGGAGCTCGCAGAATAGAGCATTATCATCACACAGTTGCAGAGAAGAACTTGACATCCCATATATACGGATTCGGCCACCACCGAGCACCAGAACCTCCTGAGAAGTCAAAGCTCACTCATTCTATCTTTGCCCTTTATGCATTTATTTTATTTTCCCGTCTTTTCTATATTAATTCAAACTGGGGGACGTTTATCCGTTATTCACACGTTTTTATTTCTTTTGAGTCATTTTAATGTCTTTTTATCAATTCATTTGTTTTATTGAGTCAAAAATTTGTAGGAAATGATCACCCTTTGATATGATGATTTTGACCTTATATATGTTCTTATAAATTTCCTAAGGACAAGTTTTGCAGGATTCGCTTAAAAATAGACAAAACCTAGAACCTTTTCCCCTGAAGTTTCATCTTACAGAGACTCTCTGCTGATCCTGAATGGCAACTCATTTTTTGTGGTTTCCACCCTTAAACCATAATCTTTTTTCAGAGCTAACATCATTCTCTTTTTCCTTCTCGTTTGGCAGATATGTCGTAGAAACGTGAGAGAGAAATTTTCGAAACAGTTTTCCAGCCACTTGAAGACGAAGGCTTCGAAATTAAGAAGAGATGGAGACGATTTGGTCTAGAAATTATTTTACCTTGGAATTCAACATAAAAAGGTACATATTTTGTGCTTATGAGACTTGTGTAAATTTACGTACCGTTTCCCCTTTTTTTAAAAAAAAAAGGAGAGAAAAGAAAAGAAAAAGAAAGAAAAGAAAAAGAAAAAAGGAAAACGAAAGGAAAGGAAATGGTTACAAAAAAAAATCTTATAGCACAGGTATTCCCGAGGAAGAAAGAAAAGAAAAAGAATATATTAAGTTGATTGCAGAGAACCCAACAGAAAAATGTAAGTCTGGTGGAACCAAAGGAAGAAAAGAAGAAAAGGAGTGAGGTGTCATACGCAGAAGTGGTTGGAAGCTGTGAACATCAATAGGTTCATACTTTCTTGCGGATTTGCGACATATACTGCGCTCTCGAGACATTGGTAAGCCCTAAACACTTTAACTCCACCAATAAACACCAAAAAGCCATTGTCGTATCCTGTCCAAAACAGAACGACCCGCGAACTAAATATCATCACTCACGGTGAGCCGGTTTCTTAGCTGAGATCGTGCCTGCCGAATCTGTGGTTTCGCGAACAATCCTTACCGGGAGCTTTATCTCTGTTTGGATTGTGCGCGTTGCTTCCGGATATCACAATGGCCGTTTAGGCCAAGGAAGTTTGAGGCAATAACAGGTCTGTGATGCCCTTAGATGTTCTGGGCCGCACGCGCGCTACACTGATGTATTCAACGAGTTCACACCTTGGCCGACAGGCCCGGGTAATCTTTGAAATTTCATCGTGATGGGGATAGATCATTGCAATTGTTGGTCTTCAACGAGGAATTCCTAGTAAGCGCGAGTCATCAGCTCGCGTTGACTACGTCCCTGCCCTTTGTACACACCGCCCGTCGCTCCTACCGATTGAATGATCCGGTGAAGTGTTCGGATCGCGGCGACGTGGGTGGTTCGCCGCCTGCGACGTCGCGAGAAGTCCACTAAACCTTATCATTTAGAGGAAGGAGAAGTCGTAACAAGGTTTCCTCGCCTCATTCTAGCAA